>JAODTR010004215.1:0-12219 GCA_025399935.1 Amblyopsis rosae | reverse complement strand
ACGCGATGTTGAAGAGGCGTGTCATCCAAGACATCCCCTCCACATCCAAAGCTTTTAGCATTTCTGGACGGATCTCAAAGTATAAAACAAAGAGCTGTATTTTCAATTCGCAAATTATAGATTTCAATGACAGGTTTAGTAGTACAACACACTTGCAGTTTAGTTTAGCTAGATAACTGTGTCTACAATCAAGACTTCAGTTTGTGCTGTCACGCTATTGCACACACATCGCACATGCGCGTCTCGTAGACACACAACACAAGGCAATACCGCTTATTTAATATGGTTTAGATTAATAATTAAAATGCATCTTAACAAATTACACGGCATAGTTTTGCAGTGTGTTTAGTTAACTTACCGGTGTATTACCCTCCCACTTGGTAGCCTAAGCAAGTTACATTAAATCCATCGTATGCCTACCCTACCGATAGGACATGGAGGAGGAGTTGACTCAAACGGTCGGTGATGTGGATAGCGACTGGAAAACGGTACCTTCCCGTTCCAAATGAAACGAAAAACTGGCTATCGGGTTTCCAGAACTTTATCGGCAAAAACAAAAAATAATAGGACGAGACACTAAAAGATTTGTCGCACATTTCCTCCTCTGCACCGCGTGGAGGTGACCATTTGGGCTTCCAGGTTCCAGAGGTGTTGAGATCCCAGCCGAGGTAGACAAAAGATTGGCGTAAAGACCCGAAAAACTTTTGGAGGGGGTATAGTTAAGGTAACTAGGTTACTTGTCATTCCCGTACAATCAACGTGTTTAGTGTGCGCATAGCAGTCGTGTCAGCTAAAAGGCCTGCTTAAAAACTGTTTGAATTGGGTATGGGCTACTTGTAAACACTAATTCTGCCTACAGTTATTTTCTCACCGTCGCCCCAGGAGGAGCTATATTAATAATCAAGATAGAGATGACATTCACCTGCAATTAAATGCGAGAACCTGAGCAGAGAGTGCTTGGCTGGCCGAGGAAAAAGAAGGGGACGTTTTCTGGTGGGGGGACGAGTGGACTATAGACCTACATCTCATCGGAGATGTCTTTATGGATGATCTTGCCTATCAGCCTTCCAGCTCTGACCATCACCGGGATATGGGTTGTGTAAGTCAGAATTTCTCAACTTTTTTCTAAACATTTCGATGGAGTGAACGCTCATTTTCTGGACAGGTAGGCACCATTCAGCGATAGTAGTCTACATCTATCGTATCATAATGTTTCCTTGAAACGTGGCAATAAGATAATGGTAAAGACATTGGTTTTCATTTAGCAGTAGACCAATTGTTAAAACATTAATAAATGACTAATTGTCAGCGTTGGGCAGTTTTTTTATAGGTTCTTTCAACTTATTTTAAGACACTCGGCATATGGTATCCTAAATCTATTCTATTTTTGTGTACTGCGTAGCCCTACAGCCCATTATTTGTGTTTTACATCAACCCAGTTAATCTACTCAGATTATAGCTATACAGACCACACCTTGTGTGGGAAATGTGTAAAATGTGCATCCATTAAATTGTTTCAACCTACAATACTTAACATCCATTACTTGCTAACTGAACATTTATTGAACAAATAAAAAGTATAGGCTGCAATATTATTACAGGTGATACCTTTGAAATACCTCAAAAAACGATTGCTGCATACAGCATGTGCCAATTGGATGAGCTGTCTTGAGAGAGATAACAATGGAATACATATTCTATTATATGCCTTTTTAATTATGTATTTTACACTGTTTCGTTTCTTTATTTTCTTTCTCCTGTATTCCATTCTCCACAATAGGCATTTGTCTCTTACTGGGATTTTTATTGCAAATAAGAATGAGTTTTTAACAGATTTTGTCTAATAAAATACATGTGAAATTACCAATTACATGTCCACAGTACAACCCAATAATTAGAACCTGGTTATGTAGAAAATGACTGATCCTTATTCTGTGATTACTCAAGAGATGATTGCTAACCCCTAGGCATATATAAATGCAGTACATCAACTGTTTTATGAACTGGGAATTCTTAAATTGTGACTAATGTTAGGGGGAAAGCTAGTTACAGGGAAAATGTCTTACCTTAAGATATATTATTCATGTGAATTGCCTTTAGAGCTATGGGAAATGATGGTTTGTGCTCCCTCATGCCCATTACATCCCCTTTTCCTATGCTGCAACTTGTTTCTACGTGCAGTCAAGACTCTCTTGCCAGGCAACTAAGTGTAATCACAAGGGACATTTGTTGCATAAACTCTTCTCACTATGAATTCCTGGGTAGTCTAGGCATTGTATTATCTGGGTAATATCTGGGTAGTGTCTGGACATTATCTGGGTAGTGTCTAATGTCTGTGTAGTTTCTGAGTATTGTCTGGGTGTCTTGGTAGTGTCTGGATGTCTATGTAGTGTCTTGGTAGTGTCTATGCAGTGTCTATCAAGTGTCTATGCAGTGTCTTGGTAGTGTCTATGCAGTGTCTGGGACTGGGTAGTGTCTATGTAGTGTCTTGGTAGTGTCTATGTAGTGACTTGGTAGTTTCTATCAAGTGTCTATGCAGTGTCTATGCAGTGTCTTGGTAGTGTCTATGTAGTGTCTGGGTAGAAGAAACTGACTGGAGGTCTCCTCAGGCAGTTTCACTGAACCGTACAGCCAGTATTTGGTGGACGATAGTAAGTGATAGTAAGAATGCGTAACAGAGTCAGCAGTGTCCCGTTTAACTGGAACGTATTTTATAAATATTGACACAGAAATGTTGATTCTTAAAAAGCAGTCACCTTGGTTTCCAGCCTTTGTTAGCCATGCCAAACTCATGCTGAACCAGAGGAAATCTTAGGCTTCTGCCCTTCCTGGACATATTCAAAGATACTCCCCCCCCCCTTTTCCTCCCGCCCGACGTTCATGAATTCAATAATGGTTTATAAAAGGGCAGTGTAGGTGGTTGTCTAACACAATTGCTCATTTCATTCTTTTCAGTGGCCAATGTAATATAAACATATTTGTTAATATTTCCATTTGAATTAGACTTTTTATAAATTTAATGTAATTTAAAAACATTTTCTAAGCAAATAGTTGTTCTTGACCAAAGTAATTTGTAAGCTTGCTCATTGTCTAGAAATAAGGTTGTATAATAAAACACCCAAAATAGGTTGGTACTGGGCTTGCTGGAATATAGGCTCTTCTGCCAAAATGCTATAATTGTCAAATATATTTTTATATCTTCTCACTATCCACTGTGGTTTGTGTTGGTCTTTTGTGGCTTTTGAAAATGTACATATACTAGAAGATTTCATGGTACATTTTTTTAAATGTTTCTTGCTTTTCAGACTTTAATAGGAAAACATGGTTTATTCCTCCTATATTCTGCCCGCAGCCATGCACTTAGCCCTCACCACAGGTCAGCCTTGGCAGAGGCCCAATTATGTAAACAGTTTTAGCTTTACACAAGTAAATAGTATGCTGACTTTGGTCCATGCACAGGGCTACATTATTTAGAAATGCCCTAGAGCAAGTGTGAAGTCTGACCCTATAAGAACTGAATAAGTAGCCTACACACATTTCTCTTGATACAGATTGCAGATAAACTAGACACATTTTACTTCTGATGTTCTTTTTGATATATTGTCATAGTTTACTTTGTTCGTATATTTTAGTATTATTGATACTAGCAGATATTTGTCTTTACTCAGGCGTTATGATTATATTCATATGGCAGAAGATATAACTCAGACTGCTTTTTAGCTGACCAGTTAATTTACAAAGTGGGTTTTCATACTGCATTATGCAGGAACATTATATACACCAGCAACTACTGTATAATCTGGTTTAGTTCCCATGGTGACTCACAATCAGGCAAAGAGAGAGTTTGCGACATAATGGCCAACTGTCAACTCTTTCCGAAAGATGCTGGCTGTATTGTAGTAATGTAATACATTTAGCAATCTTTTTTAAAACTCCTATATTGCTGTTTGTAATGTTCTTACTTCACTTGCCACTGATGGGTACATGATTGAATTCATTATACTAATTGGAGCAAACATGGTTAGCAAATGCAGGCCAACTGACCAAGTGTGGGTGGTTGGCGAGTGGATTTACTTCAAGATTTATGTAAATTAGTTAGTAAAAGGTTGATTTAATACTCAAATACATAGTGTTGCCTTTAGGAGTCACCTAATAAAAAACAATATACAGCAGCTGTGATGTAAGGTTTTTAGTGAGTGGCTAGGTTGAAGTAAGTTGCAGGTGTAAGTCCCTGAACCTAATTACTTGGTTGTAGTTTTCCTGTGTGTTATTAGTATGTCCTGGCAGTTTGTCACCAGCTACAGCTCAAGATGTAGTTGGCAGATGATTCACTATGCTTGCTGTGGTGTCTGGCAGATGGTGCTGAGGTCACCATGACAAACAGAAGCAGAACCCACCTGATCAGTGCTTGTTCCTCTGTGTTTGTATCGTTGGGCTAGATTTGTGTAGGTGCTTTGAATTGGGACTGTTTTTGTTTTGTTTGTTTTTTATGCGTTTAGGTGGTGGTGTCTTTTGCTGTATTACTGTATGTGTGAGTGTGCATTGGCTTTGTGACGACGGTGCCTACAGCCATGGTAACCCATTTGATTACTTTTTAGCCTGTTAGTGACCCTGGAGCACTGTATCATACAATATGAAGATAAACAGTCTCTCACCACCCCCCTCTCCTATTAAATTGTCAGTAGAGCCATTCATCATGGTGGCATGATTACCATTTGTTTACCGAGTTTCCCGGTAGCTACTGTATGTTGTTGACCCAGTCACCCAGAGGTTTTTACCTCTTAATCTCATGAATGCGGTGATGCAATCACATTTACTCAACATATGCCTTTTCTGTCCTTGGTTGACAAATGTGTGAAATTTCAGTTTACCTTTCCCCATCCACAATGTTTAAATACATAGTGTAAATTGCGTTTTAACTACAAGTGTTATTCCCATGCAATGTAAAAGTACAGTTGCGTATGTGTCTACACCCTGGCTACAACTGGAAAGCATTGCGTTTAAAAAAAGAATCACTATTTAGATTCCCATGCAATGTAACAGTATAGTTGAGTATGTGCCCACCCTGGAAAGCATCCCTCCTCTAGGCATTGACTTATCTGCAGACTGGGCGGGTCAGTGACCGGAGTCAATAACCACTTCTGTTTTAGACATCATATCAGACTGACCTAAAGCAGTCAGGTGGCCTTGACAAGTGACTGGTACACGTTTGTGACGGTTCATTCTGTCAGGGCGTTAGCTGTTAGCAGACCGTTTCATATCTGAAATGTAGTGCAGTGATTCATCTGTTGTTCCCTACTGGTGCATAACATATTTCTGAGGCCAATGCTCAGACCAGGGTCTTGCCAGACATTCATTGTGAGCTGTATAAACTATATAAATCTCAATTTCACCTTTTTCACTTTTTTAATGAAAAATTATTAATCATAATTTTTCATGTCCTGATGAAGGCTACTAGGCCAAAATGTTAGCATGTTTATAGTATATAGCATCGTTTTGGTTATGTTCAATGTTTTAGTATTGTTTTAATGTTAAATATCTAAAAAGTAGAGCGTTTGCATCTGTTTTATCATGTGTATAATAGCAACATTATTTTCCAGGTATGCCATGGCTCTGTACAACCAGCATGTCTGCCCTGTGGAAAACTGGTATGTGATGAAACTCACTATTAATCCCAATAGCACCTGAATTACACTATTCTATACATATCATGGTCTAAAAAAGTTGTCCCGAACCCCGCCAGTGGGATGCAACGTCAATAGAAAATGTAGGCATTTATTAATGTAGGTTTTGTTTATGTGAATATTATTTATTTTGTTTGCATTCATTCATTTTGTTTTGCATTATTACAGTATTTTAAAATATATTTGTATTATTTATTAATTTAGTATGAGGTTCTCAAGTGTCTCAATTAGTTTCAAAACAACAGACCTAAATGATTTGCATGTCATAGTCTGTATATATGTAGCCTACTTCTATCTCACTTTTAAACCATCCTGGTATTGCATAACTGCCTTTTGATTAGTCACCTCCCTTTTTCTCAAAGGAACAGAAGTCAATGGCTGTAGGGTTGTGCGATATGACGATGTGCAGTATATCATATGACGATAAAAACACGTCTAGTGTTTCATATTATGTTCTATCATTTATATTGTTCCTTCTGATGCAAATTACACTACGTCATTTGGAGTTTGTCCATATTTTGTGCGGATTACATCAACCCTCCAACTCAGGGTTGAGCCCATGCCCACGGTGAAACAGAGCAGATGAGATGAGAAACGCACATGGTTTATGATCAAATAAAGATTGGTGGGGCAGATTAATAATCTGATGAGTAAATTAACCAAATAAAAGTTTATATTTTGCACCTTGCTAAAACGCACTAACTAGGCTACTAGTGACAATACACATGGAGATTACGTTCGGAGCACACAGTCATGGTCGTAGCCTAACACAATGAAAATGTTATCAATGAAATTCCTTACCTTTTGTATTTTGTTTGTTTATTTTATATATATTTATTTATTCAAACAAGTTCTCTAATGCCAGGATCAGTAGGCTCATATGTCATCAAATTCTAATGTTAACCCCCTCTCAGCCCCTCCCCTCACTCAGCTCCTTCATGCATTTTTCTAAGTTGTAGTGGGTGGAGTCAGGCTCAACGATGGGGTGCAGTTACACTTTAAGTGTCTTTGCTACTTCTTGTCAACATTGCAACGTAGGAAATGTCAAAAAGGGACTTTTAGCCACTGCTCAACGAACCTTTCCTTGGTTCCACCTGGCAGCAGCATCCCTTTCTCTTCGATAGTCTGTGTTTATGCAGTGCAACAGAGAGGAGAGAGAACTTTGTCAGAACACGTTGTAGGATTAAAAAAATTATTCTGACTTGCTAGCCTTTTTCGTCACTTGTCTTAGATTATGTCGTACTGCAAGGAGTAAAGACACCCGTTGTCGTTCCCGAAGCTGGACATGTTTAAGCAACATTACGCAGGTTAACCTGGCATAAAGCAACATCATGCAGGTTAACCTGGCATAAAGGAACATTACGCAGGTTAAGTTGGCATAAAGGAACAGGTGCTCCGGTGGACTACCAGAAACTATTTAATCATTGACTTTACAGAAAATGTGTTATATTGTTATCAGGCTATCAATTACCTATATCGGGATATGAGATTTGGGTCATATAGGACAGCCTTAAATGGCCAACCTGTCTCCTAAGACATAGTTCTGTGGGTCTCACATGTCAGCTATATACTGATCAACTCAATGAAGACTCAATGCGTTGTCATTTAGGTCATACCATTTTAACCGTGGTTACACCAAGTTGATTACCACACACCAATTATCAAAATTAATGTATTTATTACAAAATAATAATTGATCTGGAAATCCCAGACAACTAAAATATACTTACTTCAGTTAAGTGATTAATTTTATTGTGTGTGTGTGTGTGTGTGTGTTTGTTATACCCAGGTTGTACAACCAGTCGTGTGAAGAGGAGCTTTATTCACAGACCGGGCCAACGCTGTGCTGCACCCTCGACAACGTACCTCTTATTAGGTCAGTGAGCTGTAGCTTTGCCTTGTTACTCTGTCTGTCTGTCTGTCTGTCTGTCTCTTTATCACACACTTCTCCCGAAAACAGGAACACCGTGCCCTTAGAAGGCTGCGGTAGAGATGTCATTGTGGTGTGTATGTATGTAAGTGTGTGTTGCCTTTGTCAGTTTAGTCAATTGTGCTTATGGATAGTAATTCTTCCCAATGGCAGTATTGAGAAAACATCCCTGTAGTGTTAAACGCACAAACTGATATATTTTCTTACGGTCACATGGTATTGCTTCTGTAAATGTTTTTACATTTTATATATATAGAGGTAGGTAGGTCACCTGTTAGTCCAACTTTGCCTGAAATGGCTCTCAACCGATAATATATTTGTCTCAATGACCAACTGTTATTTTTGAACGCAAATCACTAATCACTATGCCATTTTAGTTAGCACAGAATCTGTATCAATATGACATGTTATATTGAGTGGACCGCTATGCAGTCCGCTATCTTACTAACCAGAAGTGAAAGCAGGTTTGTGTAACTACGTACAAGGAATTTGACTTGTTACAACATAATGTGAAGAGGACTTTCTTCAGTAATTCTTGATAGTAGTGTGTGTGCGTGTGTGAACCGATTTAGTGCCCAGTCAGCTGAGAAGACTTTGTGCCAGTATGAACAAGGCTGCATACAGACAGCTTGGCTTTGGCCCAATGCCACCCACCCTCCATTCCTACAGACGTTTCCCTTGGCTAGAACACCGGCATGTAGTGGGTGAAAGGTCAAACGCTATAGACGATGGGACAGGAATAGTTGAGATGGAAGGCCTTCATCCAGTTTTATGTGCACACATGTCCAGAATTCCATACATCAAAACACACATCCCCAGTGTAGATATGCAGGTGAAAAGTGGAATGCATCACAAAGTGTACACCGCTTTTATTATTTTATTTACTTTTGTTTCTCCTCTATAGTAAGTGTGGGACTCTGCCTCCTGAGAGCTGCTTCTTTAGCCTTATCTGCAGCACTGGCTCCTTCATGGGTAAGACACACATTTTGTATCTGACCTTAAAGGTATAGTCAGATATTGTAAGCTAATAACATTTTTGTCAAGTTCACAAAAAATCTCCTTGCAGTCCGCTATCTTACGGCTCCCTGTACGTGCTAAAAATATAATCACTTACTTCTACACAACCCAGGTTCCAAAAATAGGATCATAAACAAAGCTTCTTCTACCAAAACAAGTTGGTGAGATAAAATGTGCAAGATGCAATTATGAATAGGAAATATATTTTCTTAATCTCTCTACTACCAAGAGCAGAACCGATAATGTGCTTATCAATACTACAGTATTTAATAACTTTGCCTCAGAACTAGCTTTTTCCTAAATGTAATGTAAATGTACTGTCAAAATATACTACAATTCCCAAGGATTGAATTGGCACTCAAGACAGCCATAAACACAGCACCTCACAGACACCTAGTGATACACTGACATGTAGAATGCGATTCTCTAATTTCTTTGTCATGTGATTTCAGAGAACACTAAATGGTCTGAGCCTGCCTGTGTGTGTGTGTGTGGCTGCATGCCCACAAGCATCTATTTCAGGCTTCTCTGTCTAATTGTAGACTAGAGCATGAGACCTGTTTGAAGGGTGCCAGGGACAGATCTGTGATAACACTATTCCTATAGATTACCATATTGAGTAGAAAACATCATGCCAGTCCTAGAGGACATGTTTTTTTTCATAATAATTACTGAATTTACTGAATAGTATTCCCTTCTGTCCGGTCTATTCAATTATGTAAACATTAATATAGCAGCAAACAGCTATTTTCTATGGAAATATATAGGGCTTTTCCACCATCACATTTGGCCGTTGGCACGGCAAGTTGTACTGAGCCGATATGGGCCTGCTCTGGAGTGTGGCCAAAGTGAGCCGGACCGCCTCCAAGTGAGCCGCTGTGATGTTATGAGCCCGCGATATACTTGATTTTAATTACGCATAAGCAAAATGGATGCCAGGCGTATCGGGCGCATATCCTTTGGAGCGTAGTTTGTGTGCGTCCTCAGAAATTAACGGTACGCATACACATGATATCAGCATGGGACAAACAGATCAACAGTATTTTCAACAATGGCGAAAAGTTTCAAAGAGAAGTTCTTAGAGCTAGTTTTTAATTATCTAACATCTATATGATGTCTCCATGCCACTCCACATTTCGACATGTTTGTTATTGTTGTGGAACTTTGATGGTAGTCCAGGAAAATGTTCCGGTTTCAGCCAGGGATGATTAGGCCCTGATCTGCTAGCCTGGCTTCCCCCGACTATGCTCTCAGCTCACTTTATTTAGCTGAGATTACAGTCTGGAAACCCTTGTCACGTTAGCGTATGCACAGCCACACAGCTGGCGGCCCAATCAGCGTGTAGTGAGATGACGTTGATGTCAAGAGGGTTGACGAGGCGATCAGATCAATTGTAGAAGCGCCGATTGGTTCAGCACCGTCCAATAGATTCAAAATGAACCAGAGGTCTACACCAAGTAGGAGGAAACGACTGCAAACACTTCCCAAGCGTGTTACACCTGGCTACTGATCTGCCCCCTACTGGATATATTTTAAATCCTTCAAGCACACGGAAGGTACGTAGGCAAGTATATAAACAATTCCTTTCGTGACGCAGCCACTTGTCTACGTGTACGCGTTGCAGAAAAGCAAGTATATCGGAGCCTATGGGCTTTGTCATCATTTCATTAATGCAATCATAGCAGGGCTGACAAAGTTGGTGCGACACACAATATTATAGGCTATTTCAAGCATTTCTCATTATTAGGCTACCGTTTGTTTTCTATTTTGAACATCGATCGGTACTCTCAATTAATTAAAGGTAGGTTAAACATAGTGAGAAAGAATAACTAGGAACTTACTCATGTGGAGAGTGAAGTTCCAATATAGAAAACATCTCTTTTAAGAAAATCCATTTATTACACAACATTATGCTTATGAACCTGTTGGTTTGTGTATTTAACAAAGTTATGTACCTGTAATGATCGCTTTTTTCAGCACTGTCATAGCTTTTGCATTTGCTGTAGGAATCACTGACACGCCCACATGCTGCCAGCTCAATGCGGCATGTATGAAAATTCCCCAGATATATTACGCGTCTACTAAAATGTAAATATATACTAATCTTCTTGTCTTGGATAAATTACAAATAGGCAGTGCGCTTTCACTCTATATGACTATAGCCTAATGTGTCAAGCATAGTCACCAGTCGTCCGCGGATGTTGTTACAATGACAAGTAAAATATTGCCTAGTAGCCTGATAATCAATGTAGACAAATCTGTTGGACAGTGCGATAATAAAGGAGCCTAAAGTGCGTTAAAGAGGGTACTACTTTTAAACGTGATTGACTCAAGAAAAGCACAGTGTTTGTTATGATCTGAGATGCTGGTGCACTAAGGGTGACACCTTGTGGAATAAAGTCATATAGATTTTCTTTAAAGGGAAAGGGTGTTATTTTTACCACACTGGACAGGATAAGGGCAATGCATTGGGAGTGCATCTGTAAACAGAACTCTCTTGCTTATTTTTCAGTTCACATGCATTTTCATCACATCCATTTTAATATATAATTGTTGTTACTTCCACCCCTCATATTGTCCATCTAAACCAGTTGGCAACATACAACATGGCACTGTTTGATCCTGCTATCATATTAAAGGCAGGGTCAGCCATTCTTGGGAATGCTTGCTAAATTCGAGCTCAAATCAAAACCATATCGCTCCATGGCGCTGCCCCACACATCGAAGCGCATTGTGAAGCAAAGCGTAGTACTACAGCTTTGTTGATGTGAGAGGTGTTCGCCACTTGGTTTCTGTTCCTATGTACGGAGCCAGGGTGGTGTAGAAGTTGATTATTTTTTCACGTACAGAGAAACCGTAAGCTAGCGAAATACGAGGATATATTTGGTGAATTTGACAAAAAGTGTAGTAATTTACATTTAGCTTGCAATAGCGGACTATACCTTTAAAGATGCAGCCTATATTTGACTCTGTCAAGTCAATTTTAGCTGTACTGTAAATGTAGCACGATGGTTGAGAGAAATCTCTTTCTTTCCTCAGAGTAACTGTTTTAACTGTTTAACTGCCAAAGTGTGTGCGTGTGTGTGTCACCCTGTGTCAACCAGCAGGATGTGTTCACTGTTGGTTTTGTAAAGTTGAGACCTGGTTACCCACAACGCAATTGTGCAAATGCTTTTCAAAGCATTTGATAATGGGTTCAAGGGTTCACTCAGTCAAGTTAGATGTTGTTAGATATTGTTAGATATTTCACATGCAAACCAACAGTGCCCGTTGTAGCTTTATCCTCCAAAAAGGCCAGAAAAACTTTCCCGAGAACACTACCAAAATGTCCAACCCTTCCAGTACAGTGGAGGTGCAATGCGTGCTGACTGGGCAACAACATTAGCATTACAAATAGTATAACATAATGCCAGACACGTACTGTATGCACAGGTAGATCCGTGTATGGGCTCCAAGTAGCCTGGACCTTGTGGATGGTCTGATACCATCTGGGATAGAATTCACTAATTGAACGCATCCATCCATCCATCCATCTTCATCCGCTTATCCGGAGTCGGGTCGCGGGGGCAGCAGCTTCAGCAAGGGACC
>JAODTR010004214.1:0-12221 GCA_025399935.1 Amblyopsis rosae | reverse complement strand
TTTGTGTGGGTGTGTGTGGGGAGAAAAGGGGGGGGTGGGGGTTCTGTCCTTTTAGCACATGGTGGCCCAATGCTGAGCCCCCCCCCCCCCCAGCAGAGTGTAATTCTACATTTCTGTTCATTAAGGGAAGCCTGTAATCTGTTGCTGTCAGCACCCCTGTTTATATCTCTCCCCCCCCCTTCTCCCTCCTTCTCTCTCTCCCCCCCTCGCTCTCTCTCTCTCTCCCCCTCGCTCTCTCCCTCTCTCCCCCCATCTCGCTCCTCCACTCTCCCTCTCCCTCTCTCTCTCCCCTCCCCCCCCCCCTCTCTCTCTCCCCCTCTCTCTCCCCCCCTCTCCCTTTTCCAGCTACTGTCAACGGGGACTCCTTGGCCCTCTGCTGCCCCCCGGCTCCAGACGAAGTGCCGCCCCCCCTCCCTCCATCCGACTGCAGTGACACCAGCGCTGGCCTGCCCCCCTCCTCTTCCTCACCTTCCTCCTCTGCCGCCGCTGACGGTGCCGCTCCTCCCACCATCCCCTCCTCCTCCCTGTCCCCCTCCCTGGCACTGGGAGAGGCCGGGGAGACGACAGCAGACGGGGCCAAACCCAGGCAAGAGGCCCCCGGCACAGGATCTGCGCAGGAACCCCTGCCACCAGGGTAAACCGCGGGGGTTAGTTTAGACAGCGGCTAGGCTGGTTTCAGGCTGCGGCGAGACTCACTGGGCACGCTCTGTGTGCGCTGGGCAAGCTCTGGACGCGCTGGGCACGCTCGGTGTGCCACGCTTGTTTCAGGCTTTTTACGGAAATGACGTGTAGAAACATTTTCGGACCATAAAATCCAGATTTTAAAACAAAAAAGGGAATTTTGACAATAACACCAGCAGTTACACTTAACCCACGTTAAAGTAACTTGGTAACAATTACTTGTAAGGCTCCTCTAAACACTGATGCACTTTTAATATTCATAGAGCACGATGCTGCTAGGATTCCACGATGGTGGTAGAAAGGCAAGAAAGTGAGACCCCTACTGGATGCAGAGCATTATGACACCACAGCTTTTAGTTGTTAGGAGGGGACATTTCAGGCTAGACCAGGGGTCCCCCAACCCTGGTCATGGGGATCCACTGCCCTGCATGTTTGTCTGTTGCCTTCACGTCCTTGTCGGAGGTTCATACTTCCCCACTTGTGTTCAAATGCTTTGTTGTCGGAGTTTTATGACATGAAAATGCATCATTCATTCTTGGCAATGCACACCTTAGAATTTATGAATAATTTAATTCCCTGAAACTAAATGTCTGAAGCTGTGATAGATTAACATTAATTCAAAAACTCCTACTCTTTTATACATGTATAAAGCACTCACGAGGTGTCACGAGTGTCTAAAGCACGCATAAACAATTATTTCCTAGTTTCTGCCGGGTGTTTCAGTCCCAGTCCGACCCTGCATTTAGAAAAGGTGGAAGGTCACCATCTCGAGTTTCAAAATGATTTCCGAATATTTTTTCTCGAAATTACAACCTGAGAGGACGTTCGTGTCCCATTTCCAAGTCGGAAACTCATATTTACCATAATTCCAATATGACAGGAAGGCAGCACGGGGTGTCTGCTTGCTCCAACACACCTGATTCAAATGAACGGATTGTTCTCGGGCTTCCTTAACATGCAGGGACAGTGTTGTCCCCAGGACCAGGGTTGACGACCGCTGAGCTGCACCGTACGTCTGGCCAGGCTGACTGTTGGGTCTCTTCCCCAGGTGGGAGCAACGGAAGGATGCCCATGGCAGAACGTATTACGTAGACCACAACACCAGAACCACCACTTGGGAGAGGCCGCAGCCGCTACCGCAAGGGTGAGGCTTTTTTAATATTTATCTATTTATTTATTTATTTAATTATTTTTATTTATTTTCTTCCCCCACGTTGCACTTCCAGCGACAGTGGCCCAAAGCACCTAGCCTGACATGCCACTGTCGCTGGCATCTGACACCCGCATTACCAAGTAACGGCTATAAGGACTCTGGTTCAAACCACCAGAGTGATACTTCGGGAAGTGATACTGTCGATTTCCATAGGCTGTATCCATATTTTCCAGTGCTAGGATTGAGCAGTTCTTTATATGCACATTTAAAATGTTTATATTACTTTAAATCAGTAAACATAGCCTACTTTACAGTTTGGCGCCATCTTGGTAAGGTCAGAGTCCTTATGGATGAGTCGGGCTGCTCGGCAGCCATCTTGGTAATGTCAGAATCCTTATAGAAGAGTCGGGCTGCTCGGCAGCCATCTTGGTAAGGTCAGAATCCTTATAGATGAGTCGGGCTGCTCGGCAGCCATCTTGGTAAGGTCAGAGTCCTTTTAAGATTGTCAGATGCAAGTCTAAAGCTACTTGTTGTCAAGTAGCTTTTGCTTTCATCACACCTAAACCAGGCAGGCTAGCTATCGGTACGATGATTCAGGTAGGCTCAGCTGTTACTCAGACTCAGGTGGCATGGATTTGAAGCTCTCCAGACTGATTCTGGTGACAAAGTCACACTGAAGCTGGCGAGGTCAGGACGGTTTGGCGACTGTCAGCTCAACATGCAGTTCACACACAAACACTCCCCCCCCTGCAGGTGGGAGCGGCGCGTGGACGACCGAGGCAGGATCTACTACGTGGACCACAACACTCGCACCACCACGTGGCAGCGGCCCACCACGGAGTCCGTCCGCAACTTCGAGCAGTGGCAGAGTCAGCGCAACCAGCTGCAGGGAGCGATGCACCAGTTCAACCAGAGATGCCTCTATTCTGTAAGCCGTGCTGCTGGTCTAAACACAAAGCACACCAGCCCTGTCTCTGTCTCAGGCAGCCAGACGTTACTTATGCAAGGGTAGGGTAAGCTCTGGGACACACAGCATTTTGGCTAACTGCATCAATACCCAACTACGTGACAGGAGAAGTATTTTGATTGACATGCACGACGACCTTACGACTACATAACGCAATGGCCATATTGGACATTGCATTTATAATGAGGAACTTCTCGGGGAAACCACTCTGGCTGTTTACAGGTCTTGTAAATCTGTAAAGTAGGCTACGGTTACTGATTTAAAGAAATATTAAATTTTAAATGAGTGTATATATAAAGCACTGCTCAATCCTAGCACTGGAAATTATGGATACAGCCAATGGAAATCGACAGTATCACTTCCCGAAATTCCCAGACTCCTGTGTCGAGTTTACAGGGGTGTTGTGCTGTCACTTTTAAAGTCCCTTTTATGGTTAAATATGGGATGTGTTGGGGCAAAAGGCAGGTAAGATAGTTACACATCTATCTTACTTTATCTAAAGGTAGTTGGTGGTTTATGATGCTGTGATTCCTGTTCCTTAATTGGCTAAAATGAACAGATTAAATTTGATCTGTGATGAGTTTAACCCCGCCCCTCTCAGTGCTAGTCACACGGGCCCTACTGTACGTATTACGTAAACCCAACCCCCATATCTCCTCGCACTGAATCACAAGCCCTGCTATAAAATGTTTCCAAGATTGTTGAACGCCATGTCCCTATGCCTTGTCGCCACTGCTACTTTGTGAGAGTCATGAATACCGAGGCTCGAGCCACGAAACACGGGACCAGCCCCCCCATCTCTTGACCATCCTGCCCCCTTTATCCCTGGGGGACCCTCCCCTAATCTAGCTGTCTTTGTGATGTCATCTCCCCCTGATCATGATTAGGTTACAGCATGAATCAAAGGACAGTATTTAGCATTGGCCTGCCACACAACAGGCTGTCTGCAACGTAGATGTATCAATTAATCACTTTTTTACTGCTTTTCTCATCTGAATTTGCGCTTGCCTTTCTGCTATGTCGTGGGGGGGAGGAGGGGATTATTTCTTCTAATATTTTCACCGTCGTCAGTGTTTGTGATCGAGTTGGTTGTTTGTTTTGTTGTTGTCGTGGCGTCTCACGTGGCTGCTGGATGGACGTCCACGTGTGTCTCCCTCCCTGGCAGGCCTCCATGATGACGGCAGAGAACGATCCACTAGGCCCACTACCTCCTGGCTGGGGTGAGTCCTCATCCGCTGCCGCCCACAACCACCACCACCTTCCTACCGTGCTGGTTCTGTTTCACGACATCCTCCCTTAGATGGTGACGGCGTCTCTCTGATGTGTGATTGGACACGGTGCAGTTAACACCGTTTGACCTTTTTAGGAACTTCCAAAAGGAACTGAAGCAGACCGTTTGAACGGGTGGCGTGTGTCTGCATGACCAAATCTCAAAGTGTTGGAATTGTGATTTTTCAAATCAGTTTAGAATTTGAAATGTGATTGATCTCATGGTGTCTAAGTCTGCATATGATGCTTGCTCTTTAAAGGTTCCACACACACACAACCTAGCATGATGTAACTTTTAGCTGTAGTCAAAGAGATTAGCTGCAGCTAGCTTTATCCTCTGTCCCACATCTATGGGCTGACCCGGTGTCCAGGTTAGCTTGGCTTTAGCTTTTTTGTCCCACTAGGGGAGAACAGGAAAATGGTCTCTTGCAAAGGACAGTCTTTCACCAGACAGCCCCCACTACTGGGCAGTCTTCATAAGGTAACACATTTAACATCCATCATTTAACAGAATACAAAGTAGTAACATCGACAACGGCATTATGATTTAAAGGCAGAGTTAGTCATTGTAGAGAATCCTCGCAAATTAATACGAACTCCCTCAGAAGCTCTGCCCCCACGCACATTGAAGTGCATTGGAAAGCCAAGGGCTTTGTTGTTGCGAGCCGTGTTGGTTATGCTCCTATTTACGGAGCCGGGGCTGTAGAAGTACCAGATCATTTCTTTCTGCACGCACACAGAGAACAGTAAGATAACGAAATACGAAGAGATATTTGGTGAACTTAACTACGTTTATAGTTTTAGCACAATAAGTCACAGAGCCAGTACATGAAAATGGTAAAGTCCTAACCAAGCGCAAATATGCAAAGACACAAGACCTGATAATTAAGGCACCGCCTCAGGACGGTAGCCCAACCTGCAGGTGTCACGAGGTGCGTTCAGAATTGCCGAGCATGTTTTGCTTTCCACTCTAATTTTTACCGGTTTGTGGAAACGTTCAAAAAATGTAAGATTTAAACGGTCACCCTTCGTCCAGCGTCGGTGCGTGTTCGCCGACCTCCTCAGACAGTTTGCTTGTGTTCGTAAGCGTTCGCGGTGAACGCAAAGCAAATATAACCGTTTGAAAATGTTTGCCATATCTGAACCGCACCACAGGTGTCAACCCATCCCGCCTTTCTTCTCCCCTGTCCAGAGAGGCGTGTGGACTCAAACGACCGTGTCTACTTTGTCAACCACAACACCAAGACCACGCAGTGGGAGGACCCCCGAACACAAGGGTGAGCCCCTGACCGCTCTGCTTAAAGCCAGAGTGCTTATAAACGAGGCTGGCTGCTCAGCAGCCATCTTGGTAAGGTCAGAGTGCTGCTTATAGACAAGTTTGGCCGCTTGACATGTTGGACCTCTTCCATAGAGTTGTATTATAGTCTTGTCTATATAAAGGCTCTGTGTTGAGCCTTCCAACATACTGTGTGTCTGCGCGTGTGCATGTGTGTGCGTGTGTGTGTATTGGCATGTGCAGGCTGCAGAACGAGGACCCCTTGCCTGAGGGTTGGGAAATCCGTTACACGCGGGAAGGCGTTCGCTACTTTGTGGATCACAACACCCGCACCACGACCTTCAGTGACCCGCGCACCGGGAAATCCTCAGTGTAAGGACACGCGCGCACGCACACACACATCACAAAGACCTTAAGTGACCGGGAAATCCTCAGTGTAAGGACACACACAGCAAAACCCTCTCGCTGTGTTCAACAATTGAATTCATAATTCACATAAGCTCATAAGGCATGGAATGCATTAGGCTATTCGATTGTCACATGGCGCTTTGTAGTAGGGTTGGGATGATATTCTAGCTGATGGCTGACATGCATCACAATGTTAAGCAGGCATCGTGATTTAAAAAAAATTGAAATATCTACCGAAACGCTACGTGTTACGCTTTATTTGTTACGTTTTATAATTATAAAAGCTCACCGAAGTGCTGTAATCATCAGGAAGGGTCACCTTTACTTCTGTCAGTCGACAATATCCTTAACTCACCTTAATCTCCTCTGAGATGAGTTTATCTCGGTACCCGCCCACTTGCATACCGTTGACGCTCTACTGTCTCTCGCCACTGCACCGCTGCTAGTCTCTTCCACTATCAGCGCAGCGAATCGGAACACATCTGCCTTTATTTAAGCTCCCACTGTTGGTTATTTAACCAACGTTGAGTAACCTTTCTGAGGCTGTTCCATGGTAACCAAGATGGAAGAACTAGGAGAGCGCACACGCCAATCCCTGTGACTAGCCCCATCTGACCTTTGACCTCTGCCCCTCAGCACCAAGGGACCCCAGATCGCCTATGAACGCAGCTTCAGGTGGAAGCTCGCTCATTTCCGCTACCTGTGCCAGGTAGCTATTCCGTACTTCTACGTAAGTGTGTGTGTGTGGGATGACCTTTAACCTTCCCCTCTCCCTCCACAGTCAAATGCACTTCCCAGCCATGTGAAAATCACTGTGTCCAGGCAAACACTGTTTGAAGACTCTTTCCAGCAGGTAACGCACCATTTAGATGTACACAGTACAAATACACACACCAGTTAGATGTACACAGTACAAATACACACACCAGTTAGATGTACACAGTACAAATACACACACCATTTAGATGTACACAGTACAAATACACACACCATTTAGATGTACACAGTACAAATACACACACCATTAGATGTGCACAGTACAAATACACACACCATTTAGATGTACACAGTACAAATACACACACCAGTTAGATGTACAAAGTACAAATACACACACCAGTTAGATGTACACAGTACAAATACACACACCAGTTAGATGTGCACAGTACAAATACACACACCATTAGATGTGCAAAGTACAAATACGCACACCATTAGATGTACACGAGCCAACATCTCGTCCACAGATACAGATTGTAATAACTTAATGTTTTTGCAATGTGCTTGTGTGTGCGTGTGTGTGTTTGCGCGCACGATGGTGTGCGTGTTTAGATCATGGCCCTGAAGCCTTACGACTTGAGGAGGCGTCTCTATGTCATCTACAGAGGGGAGGAGGGACTCGACTATGGTGGTCTGGCCCGGTGAGAGAGACAGACACACAGACAGAGAGACAGACAGACAGACAGCTGACCCCCCCCCCCCCCGTATCTCTTCCAGAGAGTGGTTCTTCCTGCTGTCTCACGAGGTGCTCAATCCTATGTACTGCCTGTTTGAGTACGCCGGCAAGAGCAACTACTGTCTGCAGATCAACCCAGCCTCCACCATCAACCCTGACCACCTGTCCTACTTCTGCTTCATTGGCCGCTTCATCGCCATGGCGAGTCCACGCACCCACGCACGCGCACACACACACCCACACGCACGTACGCGCATATCTCGGCGCTGACACCATTTCACTGCTTGTATTGTAAACATTTGATTAAAAGCGGGGATAAAGGTAGTCTATGTGTTGGCCTACATGTAAGCATCCCTGAGCACGGTGCCTAACCATAGCGAAGTGTAACTGCACCCCAGCTCTCAGCCTGACTCCTCCCACTACAACTCTTTAAAAATGCGTCGAGCGGCTGAGAGGCAGACCCCCATTAACATTAAGGTTCAGCATTGATGTGTCTCATCACAGAACAACCCAATTACTTTGTTTGCAGCTCAAAAAACACATTTTAGGGTGGAGTTGCACTCTAAGTAACCTTGGATAAAAGTGTCTGGTAAATGACCTGTTTTAACTGTAAAATAACTACTAAATCTGTGAATTCTCTTTCTGTGTGTCTGTAGGCACTGTTCCATGGCAAGTTCATAGACACGGGATTCTCCTTGCCTTTCTACAAGCGCATGCTGAACAAGAAGCTCATCCTCAAAGACCTGGAGTCCATAGACCCCGAGTTCTACAACTCTCTCATCTGGATCCGGTAGGCCCCTGCATACGATCCTACTGTGGCGATGCAATGACCTCATCTGCCTCTGATTGGCACACACAAACACATGGAATCCTCTGGCGCTGAGTGATCCCAGTAGATCCATAGTGTAGAAGAGCCTTGATAGCCAGCTAGCTAAAGTCTTGCTATAATAATTAATAGAATTTAGTGTGTACCATACAAAAATATGTATATATTTTACACCAATATTGGGGAAATCGGATGGCCCGATCCAGTTTTTTCAGTCCCGATACCGGCACTTTGGGTATCGGCCGATACCGAGTACCGATCTGATTCCAGTGTAAAATTGCGTTTTAAGTTAAGTTGCAAAGTAAATGAAAGCCAATCTGTATTTTATGCATTTTAGAAACCTGCTGCTGATAGTGTGGCCTGGGTAGGTTAGACATGGCTGATGCTTGACAGTAGACCTACGCATGTAAATTAATTGAATAGGATTAGCCCCATGGGTCGATTACAATTGTCACCGATACCGATCCAGCTGTATAAGTCAGTATCGGACCTATTTCCCATCTCAGTATCGTATCCGTACCATCCCTTTTTTTTTACAGTAGCAACGGGTGAAAGATGTCAGCTGTCTACGGAACCATTTCATTCAGCAACTGTGTTTGATGACTCCTAATTTCTGTTGATCACTGACTGTAGGGATGTGCATTTTGGTCATTTTGACTGCCCGACAGAAAACGAGCGAGGTCTCAAGCACTTGTATTCAGGGGACGGTGGGGGGGGCTTGTACGTATATGGCTGGGTCATAACATCCACGCAGAATCTATAAAAACACTATGATACGGTATAGTGCCCCCGTAGCCAGGGCATTAATACTGAAGCAGATAAAGAGAGTGGGAGAGAAAAGAGATGCCGTGTATTACGTTAAAACACACACCATGTGTTTGGATGGACGTCCGTGATCTTTCCCTTTATCCAAATGATCCCTGGAATAGGCTACAGTTTTCCCGGTTTCAGAAAATGCTAGGAACAATTGATGATTTAATTGAAAGCGTAACTGAGATGTTGATGGGATGACAGGCGGAAAGTACTGTTTGACAGACAAAATACCATGGGTGGGAACAAATCGACTTTCTGTCAGACTCAGACTAAATCAATCAAACCTACAACGATGTTGAGTTGTTTGGTTTCCGGACTACCTGCTAGACATCTGCAGTAAAATGTTACATGTTACGTAGCCTATTTAATAAAGTTGAGAGATAAATGTAATTTATTCATGCATTTATTTTTGCATTTTGGTCATGGATCATGAAAAAGTATGATGGAGCATTGCTGTCACGCGAGCACTCGAGTACCCATGCCTAGACTGGAGTAATGTTGGCTGATGGTTTACACTCTAGAGTAGGGCTGGGCGATATACCGGTGTATATATCGGTATATTGGAATTTTTTCAAAATAGATATAAGATTAGACGATATCGCTTATATCGATATAGTTATATTATGCGTCTATTCATTACTTTTTTGATGTGTTCGTCTCTCCCTCCATGCCTGCACTTGGCCTGAGGGGTGGAGTCAGGAGCGAGTGACCACCAGAGAAAGCCAATTTCAATGTCAATTAATGTCGCTAAAAATAAAAAAATGTCGGGTTTCCTGTTTTTTCTCCATGCCTCAAGGATTTAGCCCACTTTATAGAAAATACAGATATATATCGTGTGTCTGTATTCAACCTAAATATATTGGGATATAATTTTTTGGTCCATATCGCCCAGCCCTACTCTGGAGTTGCGCCCGTGGGGGTGGGTCCAGCCGTGGGCGGCGTGGTACTGTGTGGCCTCTCCACCCAGGAGCTGTGACCAGCCTCTGCTCCCCCTCCTCAGGGACAACAACATCGAGGAGTGCGCTCTGGAGATGTACTTCTCGGTGGACATGGAGATCCTGGGAAAGATCTCCTCCCACGACCTGAAACCGGACGGCACCAACCTCCTGGTGACAGAGGAGAACAAGGAGGAGTACATTGGGTAGGGAGCGCCACTGTGTGTGTGTGTGTGTGTGTGTGAACGCAGCTGGCCAGGAGCTCTGCCTGGGATTCTGCGAACGCGACACCTGTGACCTTATGATTTGCTCACCTTGCAGTCATGTTGTCACAGCCACAGACGGGCACCAACCAGGGCGGGTTAGTGAGAAGACGTTACAGTCTAGAGCGTTTTCAAAATGGTGGTAGAGCTGGATGAGGCGATCAAAACAGTTGTAGCAACGCTGGCTGGTTCAACGCTGTCCAATAGTTTCAAAATGAACCTCAGGTCTGTGCCCAGTACGAGGCAACGACTGTTAACACTTCCCAATGGAGCGTGGCCAGACTATAATCAGGAAGTGAATATGGTCTGGTTACACCATGCTGGGGGTTCATGGGTATTTTGAGTATATGACAATTCATTGCCAAATACCTACAATATACGTGAGGCAACAGTATTTCTGCAGCAAACTGCTTTGGGAAAAACTAACTTTGTGTCTGGCCATGGATCATGGTAGATTTAGCTGTCTGGATGGTATGTACTGGTATGCACATCTCAAAATTAAAACCAAAATGGTTTCATATTTGCTCTCAGAGATGAAGGTTTAGTAGCTTGAGAGAGAGAGCTGCTCTCGTTCCACCATACCACTGTTTTATTCAACAAAGTAAAACAAATAAGGAAGAATTGCATAGATATTAGGTTGCCCTATCATTGTTAGTATTATACCATCTTGTGGGTTTGCAGTCTGATGGCAGAGTGGAGGTTCTCCCGCGGCGTAGAAGGCCAGACCAAAGCGTTCCTGGACGGCTTCAACGAGGTGGTTCCCCTCCAGTGGCTCCAGTACTTCGATGAGAAGGAGTTGGAGGTGAGCCACACCGCAAAGTCTGGCCACTTGGCAGCCATCTTGGAAACGCTTCAGGGCAGATATTTTGTGCTGATGAGATCGGGCCTCTATCCGGATTTATGGGGAGGGAGCTGTAACTAAACTTTAAGTAATCACCAGGACAACCACTGCATATACTGAGTCACCAGTCCACAACAGGCATGCAACTATGCACTTTGGGGGGATATGTGCATCCCACCGCCATCATTGGCACTGCGCACTTCTCCCAGAGAGTTCCATTCAGGACACTTGTAGGAAGTCTGTCTCTTCTAAATGTCGTCTTCTCTGGTCTAGGACCTGCTTTGCCTCTGTGAATCTTTTAAGTGCTATTATCCCTCCGTAGCGCCGCCTCACACATTGAAATGCATTGTGAAGCAAAGCATCCAGTAGTGCTACAGCTTTGTCTTATGTTCCTACTAACGGAGCCAGGGCTTTGTAGAAGTGCCAGGTTATTTTCAACGCGTGCAGAGAACGGTAAGCAAGTGATATTCGAGGAGATATGTGAGATATTAGCTTATAATTAGCTTGCAATGGCTGACTATACATTTTAACGGTGACCTTTGCAGTGTGTTCGTGCCACCGCCAATTACAGCATCGCGGCGCCCGGGTGCCTTGTTTTCTGACAGGCCCGTCGTTATGGATACGGCCGTCCTCCGTAATTGGCCCGTCTGTGTGAATCAGTGTTGATATAAGATGAGTGATGGCAGAGCAAAACCCGTGTGCCACCTATTCCTTCTGGGCTTCATGTCTCTATTGTCTCTATCTCTCTTACTGTATGTATTGTAGTGAGTGAGCCATAGTCTCGCAGAGCCAACCTCTGGAACACCGCGCTTGGCTAACTGCGTCAGTGCCCGCCTACTTGACAGGAGAGGTATATTGATTGACATGCACGACGACCAACTACGTAACTCAATGACCGAATTGGACATTACATTTACAATGAGAAATTTGTTGGAAAACTAAACAGGACTCTGGCTGTTTACAGGTCGTGTAATCTGTAAAATTAGTAGGCTACGGATTAAATTAAAATAAATCTAACATTTGGAATGAATCATATCGTCGCACCGGAAATTATGGATACATAATTGTACGTGACAATGCTAACCGCCAATGGAAATCGACAGTATCACTTCCCGAAGGTCCAACAGTCCCGTGTGGAGCTTATATACTGTATATGTATCAGACGTTCAGCACGGAGATGCTTCTGTACCGTAGTGCGGATGAACGGAATAGGCTGACACTAAGTGAACCATAACATGAAACATGCTAGTGTGTCAAAGTGCTGTTTAAAAACATGAATATATATATATATATATATATATATATATATATATATATATATATATATATATTT
>JAODTR010004213.1:0-12221 GCA_025399935.1 Amblyopsis rosae | reverse complement strand
AAAGTGCTGTAAAGCGTAATGTCGTAATGAGTGTCGTAAATACATACACTCCCAAAGGCTACAACCATGGATATATTACAGTATTGGTCCGAATATAAGACGGAGTTTTTTTTCTTTAAATGCGTCTAAGTATCTGTTATTGCGACAGGGAACGGGGCAGGGGCAAGTTATTAACTCTGTAAAGAGTTGGATAGATAAATAGATGGTGTTAAAACAGAGCGTTAAACTATTTAGCCTATCTATTTATCTTTCAAATCAAGCATATTAATTCAACTCAGTGCAAGAGTTAGATGAGCTCTTTATAGAGTTAAATTAACACTAGCTCCTGCATTTTTCACTAACACCCAGAATATAACTCCTCAATTTGCTGTGTGTGGTTGGGACAGGTGGTCGCCTGATGCTGGGCGTGTTGCATTTTCAAATTTTTATTAAATGTATTTCATTAGTTTGCATACATTTAATAAGGTGTAGGCTTTTTTAATTATTTATGTCAATATAAATTATTAAACAGTAGAACATTTTACATGTACTGTATTTGCCGTCCAGTGTTGGGATCAATAGGAAAATACATTTGTGCACAAGCAAAACATTTTAACATACTGTATATTCATGGGACATTTTTAAGATAGTATTTGACATTTGGGCTTCCTTGCACAAAAGAGACACCTGACATGCCAGATGAATTGTTGTCACAAGTCCATCCGGTGAGCCGTACATTGAAACTGTTTGTGAATGGCTGTACTTTCAAAGAAATACTTGGCAGTTGATTGGATGAACCATCTGGTCGTTTTCGTTGTCGTCACACCTAAGCCACGCCCGTATAGCTATCAACACAACGCTGATTGGAAAGTTCAGCTGCTACTCGAACACATTCAAAATGATTCCTAGGCTTTCCAGACTGACTCTCACGGTGTAAATAAACTGAAGCTTGTGAGGTTACAAAGAGGTATATTGAGGGGAAACAAGAGACTGTTTGGGTTCAAGATGTGGTAAATATTGATTACCTTGGATAAACTTGCATACTGAGGGGGTTTCTTCTGAAGGGGAATGCATGTTAATATTTTAGTAGCTGGTTATTTCATCATTGCCTACAAAGTTACAGAGTGCAGCCTTTCCTTGCTGAAATCACAACTCCCCCAGGTCTCAATTTAGAAGGTTTGATTTTCTGAAAATATGTGCTGGTGTTTTGTATTGAATGTATTTATTTTTATTTACAACCATCTAAATCTTTCATCTGTCAAACTTATATTTAAAGACCGATATCCTCTCATTAGTTTTATGGTTTTCATTTAGAGAGTATGGTTAAAGCTATAAATAAGACATAGTTCTGAGAAAACAATTGGCCAAAGTGTTTTCAGATAGAGGTGTGGTGTGGTCAGGTCTGCTGACATGGGGGGAAAGACCGGGTCAGTTATTCCCAGGACCCCGGGTCAAAGGGGGCCCAAAAGGGCCCTCAAATCTATAAATTATCTCTTGGAAATGTTTGTCAAAAATACATATTTTATTTGTGAGTCACTTAAAATAAAATAATCTCCAGTCCACGGGCCTGTATCAAAATACACGGCGGACCTGGGTGTGGTCAGCAGCAACTGTCAAAATGCAGAGCAACAGTGGCTGGCAAAAATAAAAATTTAGCATTTTATTATTATTGTTTTGCAGTACCTCTACAGTATGTTCACCTGAAATAAAATCATATTAACTTAACCTCACACAAAACATTTGTGTTTGAATAAAACATAAGTGTGTTTCAGATAAACAACATGCAAGGCAACAAGATCATTTAGAAAAATGATAATAGTGAAACAGTAGGTAATATTTTATTTTCAGTGTATACTGTACAAGATATTTCTGTTAAGTGGCTTTTTTTTTAAGTGCTCCATAAACCCATCCACTTGCTTCACCTGTTTTAAACGATGTTACTGTATGATATAGAGAATAAATGTATTATAGAGAAACAGTATATTCTGATTAATCCTCCAAACTGCAGATATGTCTGTTTATTTCTTGTCACCATTGGTGCTATTTAGTTCCATTGCTTTCCCTTTTCCTTTCCCATTTTAATTATCTTCCAGAACCTTGGGCAGCAGCTCAATTCCAACATTCAATTCTGTGAGAGATTACATTTTGACACGGCTCAGTCATATTATTTGATTTCAATTTCATAGCAAATGTGCAAACAGCCCATTGGCCCTAGGCATGAGTGATGCAGGTTGGATGCATAATGCTCTCTTTTCCTGAGGAATTTAAGCTAAATAAACTGCAAAAAGTGACAAAAATCTGTCTGGCTGTGAAAAGTGTTGGTGGCGTGCCCGGTCACTTCTGGAGTGCCGCTTGTGATTCATTTACCATCCGGTGATTGTTTTTTTGTTCATGAATAGCAAGCAGATCTGGATTAACGCATAATAAACACACATTTTTATTTGTGCATTAAATTGACATGCCAAGAGTTTTATTTAATTATTTTATAATAAACGTGTGTCATAACACATGCCATGTCAGTCAATGACAACTGGCAATGTGTCAGATTATGAATGTGGTGTTATCTTATTGTTCCTGGACCGAAATACTGACACATTGTCAGTGAACATGGCAGCTGTTTAAGGATGAACCTGCAGGTCCACACAGTGCAGCAGAGCACGAACTCAGAAGTAAAAATGAGGTGACGTCAAAGGCTTCATAAATGACGCCTGAGGCGACACTCCCAGTTGTTGGAGTTAAGCCTCTCTGTTAAACGCATAAGAGACCTGACTCTATTCGGGATAGTCGATGATGAGCCCCTTGTTAATAACATGAGCACAGGCCACCGGGGAAGAGGTGTGAGTTGTAAACAAGTTGGGGCATATACAGCACCGGCGATGGCCTAACAAAGCTGCCGTGTTGTGACTGCATTCAGGCCATATTCACAATCACTTGTAGGTAGTAACTAACATCATGACAATTAAATAGGCCTAGTAATATTCATGATAATGTCAATAATCAGAACAATAAGTTAAGTTAATAATAGTAGTAGTATACTATAACATTTTCATAATCTAATAGTACTTTTCAAAGCAATGAACAGATTATATCATATTATCCTATTACAGCATACTGTACTTTATATCACAAAGCAATGGCGGTTCTAAACTCTGTTTGCAAAAGTATGTGTTTGGAATAGAGCAGTGCGTGCACCTAATACACTGTTCTACGGCATATGTGTTGCCCTCACCCACAGATGGCTGGGACAAGTTCTCTCACGCTTACACCAAGCGAGAATACGGCAAGTGGGAGCTGACTGTTCCCCCCAAAGCTGACGGCTCTCCAGCTGTGGATCACAACACCAAACTCAAGGTACAAAAACGCTGCATCCCCTCCCTCCCTAAGAGGCGGCTTGTTGGCTGTAGTGTGCTTGTGTGTCACCCGCATGGCGTGCAGCTGGCAGTCGTCAGCGTGTCGGGACAACGCGGGACAGCAGATTCCCCTGCGGCCACGCAGCGCACCGCAGACGTGTCGCTCTCAAGGACCTGACTGGAGTGCTCTCTGTTACTCCACCACCGCTCCCTCAGGATGCGGCGCTGTGTATCGGCCAGCGTAAAGCACGCTCTCTCTCTACGGGACGGCGATGATTGTTTTTTTTTTTTCCCTCCCCGGTAAATAATTCATCAGGGTTAAATGCAACAGAAGTGCACTTTCCCCCCCTTCCCATAATGCTTTTGTGTCCCGATCGCACAGCGCGGATGGGGAAAATAATGGCTTAAGTGCGAAGCCAGGAGCAGAATGAATGGCGTTGAGGCCGCTCTCCTTGGGACTCGGTCATTGCTGGCGCACCCCGGTGCCCTGTGCAGCCTGCCCAGTTCCCATTGTCAGCAGAGGTCAGCGTGAGGACGATAAGAAGCAGATGGAAACCCACTGGCACCTGGCCTCCCTGCGCGGACCCCCCGCTGTCCACGAATGGCTGTCTGGCTGCGAGCTCCACTTTGGAGTTAGCCCCACAGTGCTCCCTCATTGACACACAAACTCTTGCTCCAACCGCTCTGGTGTAGCGCAGCTTGCCCCCCCCTGCCTGTACTGTACAACCACCGTATACCATCGCGAGCAACATTTTTGATCCAAGACCGATGGATTAGTAGTTGTTTTCTTATTTCCACACAGCCTCTTGGCGTGTCCACCAGTGTGATTTGAAGTGCTAATGCAGGCCAATTCATCTGTAGGACCGCTCCTCTGTCAGACTCGACGGCAGTCCATTTATCCAGCTATATTTGGCTAATCGCATAAAGCGTATACTGTAGCATGCGACACAGAGTGCCAGGCCACAGACCCCCTATGTGAGCGGGCAGTAATGAGAAAAAAATAAATAAATCTGTGTGCGGGTGGGAGGGGCGGGGGGGACAAATAATGGTCATTGCATCAGAAAAGTAGACTGAATTAGTATGGCACTAATGCCTATTTCTGCAGTGTACCTTCCCACCTTGGTGGCACCACTGGATCGATGCTTGCTGGAGCTCTTAGGCTACCATGCTGGCTTTCGCCTTTTGCTCCTTTGTGGCGGGGGGGTGGGGGGGGTGGGGAGAGGAGAGTAACGTGTCATTTAGATTTCCAAACTAAACTTATTTGACCCCCTTCCAAGGCTCAATTGAAGACATAATGGAAGAGAAGCAGAGATGACATATTATTTCTAAATTGCTCTATTACTCTAGCTTTCCAGATGGGCCAGTTGGCTGACTGATTTAGAGTCAATGGAGAAATTGCACCCGTCACCACGCAGATTTGAACGCTGAGGGACAGTTGTATGTACATTTTAGAGTGCAGCATAAACAGTGACTTGGCCAGTGAGCAGAAAGTGTACCTTTTCATTGTGCGTTGACCAGCACAATCTAACCATTATTTGCGGCATGGGGTCGTGATAAAAAGTGGTTGCTGTCCACGTTTGCAGCTGCTCTTATCTTGATCAAACAGTCAAACGTGCAAATGTAGGCCAGGCCTAATCCTACCTTCATACCATTGAAAATAGCAAAAGGTAGTTCATGCTTTTGTGAATTTGTGAACATTTCTATCACAATTCTGTCCAAATATGTGCACCTTACTGTAATTTCCGATGGGTTTGCTACGTCCCCCATATATAAAATAAATCAATAATCTCTTTTGCATTCATCCCAGTGGGGTCTGTGGTCTATTGCCTGGGCTTCCGTGAAATAATTAGTTATACGTTTTATTTTTTTATTTTTTTTATTTTAGGAAAAGTGCATATCTGTGTATGACGACTATTTGCGAGAATAGAACAAACATATTGTGCCCATTACCCACTTTAACATATGCAAAGTGCTCAACAAAGTAATTGCGCCACGCTTTGCTTCACAATGCGGAGGATCGCGCAGCAATGCTGTTTTGATTTGAGCTCTAGGTTAGCAAGAATTACTTTCTTCCTAATGCCTTTTAAGTGATACGATTATGAGGGGGTCCTTGGGAAATTTTCTTCCCTGTAAGGGGTCCCTAGTCAAAAAAAAGTTTGCAAACCCCTGCCCTAGATGATAGTTTATTCTCTCCTTTCTTACCAGTTTAAATATCTTTAAAATGGGAATACAACCCATAAAATACACTTTTGCCATTTTGGTCAGTTTTCAGCAGATTCCATGTTCTGGCACGACATGTCCTTGTCACTTTCATCTGCAAAATAAATCAGAAACGTGCTTATAAGCTGATATGTGATGGGATGCACTACGAACAAGGTAGGGAACCCAGAACTAACTTTGTATAGTTGTCGAAACGAAACAAAATCATTAGTGAATTCAGGCGGAGGACGGAAACTATATTAAATGCATTATAACACAAACAGAGTGAGTGTGATGTCATCTGTTTAGGATGCCATTACACTACAGTATTATATCTTTACACAGAAAATAGTTGTTTGCTGCTGTAATGATGTTAAAATTATTGTAGAACACCATTTTAAATATACAATGCACTCCATAGACATAAGAGTAAATCAGATGAGGGCATTACACGATTCCCTCTTACCCCTGATCAATGGTTTGTTGACTAGTGTACTGTGTTATGTCCTCCAGGCCATCTGAAGCACACACAGTGCAGAGAGACTGTGTTCATGTTAACACTGAGCTTTGCTGAGTATAAAGGATGCTGCTTTGCTTGGAGAAGAATGGAGAATGTAGAAAGAAAGCAATGAACTGAACAATAATTCAGATGTTGGATAGAAAACAAATACACTACTGTAGATGTTGATTATAACCTATTGGCGGTACCTCTAATAGAAAACTACTTTAAAAAGATAGTTTCCAGATTGACTTGCAGAGGAACCTTACCAGCCTAACTTTAAATACTCTTTTTTTTTTTAAATGTTTAATGTTTTTATTTTACTCTAAATACATATTTCAGTTCTCAATCAATACACTTGTCGTGCAGTATGCAGTGTATTACATAGTGTGCCCTTAATCTTCACCTTATGCATGTTATTTGTTAGCTTTTTGTCATCTGCTTTGTTTGACATACCTTTCTCTTACAGTATAATTGTCTTAATTTCCCAGGTGGTCATTCACACAAAAGAAGGGAGTCGTCTGTACCGGAACTCCCCCTGGGCAAAATATGTTACAAAAGCTGAGAAGTCTGTCATCTATGACTGGGTTTATTGGGATCCCCCACAGCCCTACAAGGTAAGGGCCTCGTCATAATGCTTTAATTATATGTTATGTTTAATTCACTCAACATGTTTCCATGTCGCATATGCTGTAAGACAGGTCTCACTTCATATTAAGTGTAACTTATAAAGGCTTTATTTAACATCTCATCCTTTACTGCAGGGCCATTCAATTCTGGTCCTGGAGGGGCCTGTATGTTTAAGGTGTCTCCCTGTTCCAACACACCTGATTCAAATGAATGTGTCGTCACAGGCTTCTTACGACCCATTCATTTGAATCAGGTGTGTTGGAGCAGTGGCCCTCCAGGACCAGAATCGAATGGCTCTGCTTTATTGTATGTTGTCTCCTTATACCGTAAATGTATTTTCCTGTTACAAATATATGCACGACATACTGTACATTTACCTTTTATAAGCAACATGGGACAACAAATCAACGTCACTTCTGAAATCAGCTCTAGTCTCTTACCCTCACTGCTTCATAATTTTCCCAGGAACATGTAGCTGCATTTACATGGACCTTGTAATTCCGATTGGAATCGGATAAAAATAAAGGAAATGCGTAAGCTTCCCTCAACTGTATATTTTGCTGTAATAGGTAACCTACCTAGTTACAGTAACTAGGTAGGACAAGTGAAAGGGGCGGGGCTCGGGAAAGGTCAATTGATTGGAAGTAGGCTATTCTGCACAGCGTCTGTTTGGACAAGACAAATGCGACACACGCGAATAAGTGAATGGCAGTTAGTACGAGTTAGTAGTAGTCTCTCCACCAGTCGCACAGCCTCACTCTCCCAATGACGTGCTTACAACTAGAGTAGACGGTTGTAACCTTTTTGCTAGCGGGACATGTTACATCACTGAGCCATAATGTGTGCATGTTTAACATCTAATCCCATAAATTGCGACGGCGTATGTAAACACCAGGGCCGATTAGATGACATTCCATGTAAACAGGTAACCCGAAACCTTCAATCTGAAAGATTCCATTTGGAAAGACAAAAACGTGTCCATGTAAACCCAGCTTGACAGCCCTTTAAATGTCTGTTACTTTCACACAGTTTTGGCTATTCTTAATGGGGGGGGGGGGGGGGGGGGGGATTTATTTGTGGGCGCTGAGATAATCACATGGTTTGCTGGTGCTGCTTCATGTTCTTAGCGGTAGTGTGACAAAAATAAAAATGTTATTAAACCGTAGGGGTTTTAATGATCACCTTGCCTCTGTTATTGTTTGGTATTGACCAGTCTATTAGCCAACAATTCTCTTACTGGCTGTTTACTATGTACTCTGTTTTTAAGAGGTTCAATCATACACTTCAGACACTTATTGGGGCTTCACAAGGCCTGGTTAGAGGTAATCAAGTGATTGCCAGTGGTCCCATGTTTACACAGCCAATCCCAATCATGGATGTTTTTAAGGATGCATAACAATGATCTGCCTCCATAAGCGAAACATATTATACTGTTTATTGTATTTGCATACAGTATATCTACATTTAATAGTAGGGGAAAAAAGAAAGAAACCTTTACTTTATAATTTATTAGTGAGTTGTTTGCTTATCGTGTACACTATGGCTGCATTTCTCAAATACCATCGACAAATGCGACCTTCCTATTTTGGTCGCTTTGGATAATGGACTGATGACTGAAATGTTCTATAATTGTAAACCATGTTGTCTGGGCTCAACTGTAATGTTCTTCATCTGTATGTATGGTATCATCCTCAGCATGTCCACCCGCGGCCCAAAAAGTCCAGGAATTTAAGAATTTACGAGTCCCATGTGGGCATCGCTTCACCTGAGGGGAAGATTGCATCATACACCAACTTCACCACCAATGTGCTCCCTCGTATAAAAGACCTGGGTGAGATGATGAGACAGCGGTGCCCTCTGAAAGAGCGTACCGTTATGTACCCACACACCCTTTCCATTTATATCTTCCCCTTCACTTTCTCTCCTGCTTGAGACCACGCTCCCTGTTTATTTCATGGCTATGCTGCTATGCAGAGTAGCTAATCGCGCTGCACCTTCTGGAGTTAAAGGTGTAGTCAGCTAATTGTAAGCTACAACATTTTTTGTAAAATTTGCCAAATATCTCCTCGCATTTCGCATATTTCTACATAGCCCTGACTCATAAATGGCAACATAAACCAAGGGGCGAACACTGCTCAACAAAGCCGTAGTTCGATGTGTGGAGTAGAGTGGCGTCGCGGAGGGATCTTGTTTTGATTTGAGATATATATATATATATATATATATATATATATATATATATATATACGCACACACACACATACATATATACACATACATACATACATACATATATACACATACATATATATACACATATATATATACACATTATATATATATATATATACACATATATATACATACACATATATACATACATACACATATATACATATATACATACACACATACATATATATATATATATATATATACACACACACATATATACATAAATGGAGAAGATGGGAAGGTCTGTCCTATTAGAGCTGTTCTCAGGGTATGTACTGTACAAACATGCCTAAATGACGGACTGAGCCGTTAGAGAGGGTCAACAGAGGCTTTGCCTTGGGTTCCTCTGACCTTTCATAATATAGCAACTAAGGATGAGTCAACAGCTGGACAGCTGGGTCAAAGAGCATCCCAGTAATCATACGATAACATCATTCTGTTAATATATTAACAACATCATGTTTATGACAGCAGCATGTAATGGGGGTTAACTTAGTGTAATGTGTAGAGAGGGAGGGCAGGAACCAGGCGCAGGTTTAGTGAAAACAATATATTTAATGAGGGAACAGAGGAACACTGGTCACACCGAGGCGGGAGCACAGTGGCCCTGGTAACAGTGGGGGGGTGAGCCGCGGCCCTGGACGGCATTTAGTGACACATTTCACAACATACAGTACATTACCTGTTAACCTGCATTACCTGTCATTCGCTCAACGCTCTAAACAAAGTGTCAGGAAATGGCTCAAAAGCATTTCCCTGTGGCGCCGCACATTGTTTATGTTTCTATTTACAGAGGCAGGGCTGTGTCGGATTCTTTTTTCAACACGCACACAGAACAGTTCGATAGTGAAAATCGAGGAGATATTGATTAAATTTGACTAAACGTGTATTAGCTTACAATTAGATTGCAATAGCAGACTATACCTATTGAGCTGATCCGCATGGATCATAGGAGACCTCTCATCTTAGTGCGAATCTCTCTAAATAGCTATTGTACCCGTTTTATGAATATGCAGAACTGGTGGGCAGCGACCGCCAGGTTCCAGATTGTAGTATGTGTATAGTCCGAGTAGCTTAATATTAGCGTTAATTTGTGGATATAAATATAAAGATTAGCCAAACTCAACACCAGAGCAAGTCCTGACTAGGACATCTGGGCTACACCGGGAACCCTGGAAACATTAGCCCCTTCCCACAAAAAGGCTTTATCGTTGTCGTCAGATGTAGCCGATGGGTTCTGAGATCGCCTTAGCTCCCTGACACCGTCACGGGTCAACCCATAAGACCAGACCCCCCCCATTTAAAAAAAGATTGGTCACTTGTTCTTATCAGTGCATCCAGACCTCCAACCGGGCTTATCGGCCCATTCCCCGGGAGATGTTTGTGCACGCACCAATGGCTTAGACGACAACGCGCGATAGCGCCCCTGCCCATATGGATCATACAGTCCACCTAAAAGCCTAGCCACAGCAAGGCTTTTAAATGGTTCTAGCATGCCTGCCTGAGAGCAAAACCATTTGGCCAGGCCATCAGGCCATCTTTGTCCATAGGAACCAAGATGGCTGCCGGCTCTTACACAGTTAATAAAAACACAGCCCTCCGTCCACACACTGTCTCAAGTGCAAACATGCCGCCAGAAGTAATGTGTTTCTGTTAAATAAGACATAGGATGTTCACACAGCACAGTACCACGTGTACTATATGTAATAATCTACACATAACTAAATAGGTAAAGGTAAAGCTGCTTTTATTGTCACATACATGTTGTGTGGAATTCATCCTCTCCAAGGTTTCTAGAGCATTAGGCCTTCAGACGCAACTTCTTTTTGGCCTCTTTTTTGCATTATAACCCTGTGGAGTGGACCGTGTTTTTAAAAGTGCCATGGGCGCTGAACTTAAACGCAGCCGCCTTTTATCAGCAGCTCTGGGCTTCTTTTTCAGTTGAGAAAAGTTCAACTTCTCAGAAGAAAACGCCCCACATCATCAGCTTTTTTGACAGTTGTACAAGTGCATAGTGAGACCTGGCATTTCCCTCCACTCAGCCAAATAACCCAAAATTAGGGTGTGGTCACACATACATAAAACATTCAGCAAAATCGCATCTTCATTTCGTCGGAAAGTTCCACAGGTGAACTATGACAGCTGAATTCGCAGCCTCAACCAACAGCAAGGATGCGTGTGTGGTTGACCCCACAGGGCTGCAATTGGATTATTAGACGTTTTCTTAGCGAGGCACCGAGAAGACTTGATTACTGCGGTGTCTAACCATAGAAATGTGCCGTTTTTGTACAATGTTCCTAACGATAACTGCAAACTGCCCCCTACACATTTTCTTGTCACAAAACAACAACTGCTTGTCAAAACTGCCTATGTTCTGTGTGACCAACGATCGCTCATACATGACCTCAACATAGAATGTGTCATCTCCTGCAATGCCCACATGCAGCATTTCGCATCGGAAGGCGGCTGTCCTTCAGTTTTATTCCCATTCGAGTACGTGTGACCGCAGCCTAACACGTCAGCAAACCTCACACTGAAAACTTTATTCGACAAGCAAAAACTACTTACACATTCACACCTGTATGCATACGATCTGATCCCACGACCAGAACAATTAATAACAGGGTGTTTAAGCAGAAATGTAAGGGAGGGAGGACACCCTGTAATTTTCCCGGCCAGTATTATCTATAATTTAGCTCATTACCGCACATAAAGAGTTTCTATCATCACTGAAATGTTCTCAATTAGATGCCCTCAATACACACACACACACACACACACACACAGGCCATGGTATCATGCTTCAGAGAGCGGCTGTTCTATGCTGTAATTTCCTTCTGACATCATCAGTCAGAGTTGGAGTTACACACACACACACACACACACACACACACACACACACACACACACACGTGAAAGACAACCCATCTCACATTCTGATTCCTGTGCGTTGAGAACAATCATTGTAGGTGGGCTCAGTGTTTACACACTATATTTTTAGAAGAATGCCTTACATCCAAAGGTTGTAATCAAAAAGTTTTCTGAAACTGTCGTTCAACACGGGTGAATGAAAATGGCAGCTCAGTCGTTTATGTGTCAGTAGAACGCATCAGCAAAACCAGGCTGGTGTGATTAAGGTTTTAACACAATGGTCCCTATTTGATCCCTATCACTTTCCGCTGCCTCCAGATAGCAATGAGCCCCCGACGCTCTAGACCACCTCATGTTTAGACCAACACGCCCAGCGACTCTCTAGACCACCTCATGTTTAGACCAACACGCCCAGCGACGCTCTAGACCACCTCATGTTTAGACCAACACGCCCAGCG
>JAODTR010004212.1:0-12222 GCA_025399935.1 Amblyopsis rosae | reverse complement strand
AGTTTGGGGTCCCTTGCTGAAGCTGCTGCCCCCGCGACCCGACTCCGGATAAGCGGATGAAGATGGATGGATGAAGAATGCAGATATCTTATTCTTCTTTTCAATAATATATATTAAATATTAGAAAATAAAAATAGAAAAACATTAAAGCTTGGATTTAGATATAGGTAAAATAATGCATAATCATAATTTATAAAACTTGTGCTGCACATTTGAGAACTTAGTAAAACTTAGTAAAACTCAAAAAACAATTGTAAAGAAATGCATCACCAATCTATTAGTCTGGTAAAGCACACAATTCATCCCATTAGCAGTAATATTTTGACTTATTCAAGTAACATCCACGAATTACAGTCCATTCATTATGTGATTGTAATGTTTAACCAAACTAGAATCGATGACAGAAACATGGTCACATATACCTGTGTTTTAATTGCACATATTTAAATGACATGACCTAAAGTATAGCCTGGCTATATTTAAAATATGTCAAGAAGCTTAAAGGTGCTTGAAATTATTTATAGGCCTACGTTGGCCTTAATCAGATGTTGGAATTTAAATAATTGTATGCAAGTGAACAGGTAGCCTAAATGCTTTCAGTGCCTGGAGTTTGACTAAAACATTTTAGCCTATTCTGCCCCCTACTGGCAATATTAAAAACAGTTCCTCTGTCATATATTACGTCATGGTTCATGATGAGACCCACTAATAGGAAATATTAGGTCATGCTTACAGGCACCAGTCAATGGCTGAGTGATTCTCTCGTTTCACTAAACCAAAATATTATTGATATGACGCTATTCACTTAGAGAACATATGGTTTTAAAACCTATAATAAACATTAATTAGATGAAGACAACATCTGGTCCCAGTCAGCCTACAGTAGGCTGCACATGCATGCAGAGAAAGCAATACATAGAATAGTGAATTGATGGCAAGACAATTTAACTAGCCTACACTATAATAAATATAATCAATGTTATTAATGACCTTCGATTTTGAGTTGGCTATAGCCTGTTATTAAATAGTCATATGCATGACTAATTAAGACATAATTTACAAGACACATTATGTATTTATTACTGGGTCAAACCATCTGGTAGTAGGACTTTTGTCCTAACCTCCAACTTATTGGTTAGCCTAATCAAAGTTGTGCTTACATTTCTTAAGGCAGCTGACAGCTCAAGCGGGCGATGCTTAATTTGACCCAAGCCTATCAAATGTTTAGGCTAGCCTCTTAAACATATGGGGTGGCTATTTAAATATTACAATATGGTATCACGTGTACACTGTACAGTGATAACCGTAAGAAAATCTGTAAAAATTGGTAGACTGGTAGCCTAGGCTGGCCGACATAGGCTACGCGGATAACGTTTAGCGATCAGATTAAAAATACTTAGCGAAGGTTGATTTAAGAATTTAAGGCTGACCCTGTTCGTCATGAACGAGCGCCGTTACGTCGGAAGAGCTGCATCAAATCCGTTTTATACTGGATTTATTAGACAGAACAACTAATATGATTTGCTCGATATAGATAATAATAACGCGAGAGTTTGCAAGTTGCCTCGGACTGTAGTTGGAACTGTCAAAGGTGGAGTGGATACGCGCATGACCCAACACACTACTGTATTACTGTACACGGCAGCGGAGATAACACTACGTGTAAAACCCCGAAATAATCCGAGGTAAGCAACCACAGACTGAACCAAAAGCAACCGAGATTTCGCGTTTCTGCTGCTTTTCCTTGGCTTTGTTTTCTTTTACTCTAACCAACTGTCTTGCAGGCGTCGAAATTACTGCACTAAACATATTTGTGTGCCTCCCTTCAGCTCCTGCCAGCGCAAGGATTTTTTTTACTCCTCCTTCGTAATAAAGTCGCCATTTTGCTTCACTGTCTATATAAACCATTCCGTATTCTAATATTTTCATCAAGGAATCGAAGACATTTTTTTCTTTGCTGGATCTTTGTAATATTTCTGAACTGTTTAACGAGGAGACGGACGTTGAAGAAGTGTCTCGTGGTATACATATTAATGCAGGAAAGGGGAGGAATTGGAGACAGTGGGGAATAAGGTGGAAACTATCAGGATTCTATCTATCACATTTTAATTTCTTTAATTTCGCTATTCTTGTGCAATCGTATTGTCATCTGAAGATTGGGCAAATACGACAATGACGACTGACCACCCTGTTTAAAGGCCCCCAAATTCGAGCTGTCTGCGGCGCCTGGCCAGGTGCAAGTGCCATGTAACATAACATTGGGGAAAACGCCTACAGCGTGAGCTGCCTATCGCCTGACCCCCACGTGGGTGACCCGGGCCACCCTGCCGCCCGTTCTGGGTTACTGTTGACAGATCAGGTAGGTGTGGCCTTCTTGAAGAACACAGTAGGCTGGTCTACACTTCTACAATGCAAAGGAGAAACATATTGGCCTGCAGCACAATGAAAGTGTTTAACTTGGTAGATATACAGAGCAGAGCCGTTGCCTGTAGGCCTACAGTAGACTATAGTCTTTCTATCAGATACAGTTTTGATGTAAACTGTGATTTTACCTGTAGGCAAAATATTTCCCTATTGTATTTGCTAAAGCAAATCAAATACAGCAAATCAAATACAGCTATATTCTAGCTATATTCTAGCTATATTTTACTAATAGTAGTGAGTTTTCACTAAGTAGGCCTAGATATGAATCCTCATAAATTAGGATTACAATTAGGCCTTCCTTGACTTCATAGCAACATGAGGCAACTGTGAGTATACTATCACTGTGAGAAACTAACCATGGTCACTTAATGTGCAATGAATACCGTGCCATGTAAACTGACACCGAGGTGCCTCAAATAATTCATTAGCAGAGTGACATAAATGTATGCTCTGAGAAAGTATGCTGGTACCATAATCAATCCCACTTAGCATAATTAGCCATTGTCAGCCTCTATTTGTAAGGCTGTCCCATGCTGTTTTCCTCTAAGGGCCAATATTCAGAGCTCATAGTCCAGTTTGGACACAAACATGCGGTAGGCCTAAGAGGTTAATCAAATTCACAGGATTAAAAGCTGCTGTAGTGTAATTGTGACCAGAGTCATGCAGCTCACAGTAAGTCACTAGTCTCCATTATGAAAAATCTAGACAATTGTTGAGGAGGGCTCAGAGCGGGGGTGCTGTCACTAATGTCACCCTCTTCTTGGACTCACCTCCAGTTTAATTGGCAGAACATGGAGTTAGCGTGGAAGTGTGAAAGTATTGATTTTGAAATGAAACACAGAAGGTCACACCCTCGTTCCCACCCCAGATGAGTTGTGTGTGCCTCAACTGGGATGACCTACAGTCCAATAACACGGGGCTCCCAGAGGAGACCAACGTCACTGCAATATAATCAGCTAACGAGACCTGGCTAATGACGTATTTACAGTCAATGGAACACAATCAGTGAGCGGCCTCAAGTCATCCATTTTTCCTGTCTTGTTACCCCCCACCCCCCTCTTCCTCCCATTCACAGGCATGGAGAGCCCTAGTGGCCCCAGGCTTGGGAAGCTGTCCTCATCGGGACTTCCAAGGGGCCGTCCCCCAAAACATGGGCAGGCCCAGGAGGCTCCCAGAAGCCCACCATGCCCCGAAAACAACAACAACAATAACAACAACAACAACAAACTAGGTGAGTGACATACCGCCTTGCTTAATTGCAAAATAGAGTTGTGTGAATATATATAACTGTTTGTATTTGGGACAGTGGTGAGATTTTGGGTCTTGGACCTGTGTTTACTGTACTGTACCAATTCCAGGATCAGTTACCACATGGTTATTTGGATTTTGGCTGGACTGTAGAATATTGTGATTTAATTAGCCCAAGTTAAAATGGCTGAGAAATAAGGAGAGATTCCCTGGAATATGTTATTTATTACTAATTTCAACAACAACAAAAAAAGAATAAAAATATGAATGAAAGCAATACTATATGTAATTACTTGTAGCAGGTGGTAGTATTTTCCCCACATACCAAACACTGCAAAAAAAGGTATGTAAACGTATACAGAGAGTGAATGGTTCCACAGCCCTAACACATACAGTAAGGGCCTGGAAACTACACCACATTTTCCTCATCCTCCATCACAGTGCAAAAACCAAACAAACAAATGACTGACACAAGAGGAAACCCAAACCATCTGGATGGAGATGGAAGACTTTGGATGGAGAGTCTAACTGGGGAATTATGTTTCAATCCAATAACCAGTGGATCATCATGAATTTGTTAATGGAGTCGGGCAGACTTGGATAACTGGGGCTGTTCTAATATGACCCAGTTGTTTTTGTTACTAGAATATAGACTCTGAGCCCCATGCACACAGTATCAACCTTAGCTAAGGTGCTTCAATTTGTTTTCTTTCCAAGTTAATATTCAGCCCTCTGGGTTAGACTGTAATGTATGTGTGTGTGTTTGTGTGAGTGCACGTGTGTTGCTCTGTAATTTATGTGTGTGTGCACGCTTGTTTCTCATTAGCCCCAGCTGAACATTGGACAGAAAACAAGGGCTTATTTAGCAAGACACTGATTTGATAGCGTAAAAAGGCCTGAAATAGATTTTCCCCCTACGCTTTAGGACAGATATTTGATAAAAATGCTTTACTTTCTCAGACAATTTATGATTATGTTCTGTTGGCTTACAACGCTTTTCCAATTCCTTGCTGTGCTCAATGTGCAGTTTTTACTTGGCTTGTGAAAGAGGCTGGGAGAGAGTGAAGAAAAACACACTTGGTAGAGGTTTCCTAATGTATGGAAATACCTTTGTACTGTCTGTTTCTGTGCGCAGTATCTTCATGCATGTGTGTATGTGTTTAGGTAACGCTACTATCCTGTTCATGTGGGCAGCTGGGCGCCGGTCTTTGGGTACTTTCAGCACAACATTATAAACTAGCCTTCTAGCATATTTAAGCACTTCTTGTGTTCTGTTATTCTCGCTTCTAACATAGCCTGAGCCACATCAATATTCTTCGATAAAGACGGGCTTCACATGAAATTGTTTCCATTAGCCCCTAGATACTGATATATTGTAGTTGAAAAATGCCTTATTTGGCCAAAAAGTTGTGTTTATCTTGACCATTACTGGGGTTTTCCCCAGCTTTTAGAGGCTTAGTTTGTAACTGCCAGTGGGGATTTGAAGTGATTATGAGGTTTAAAGATTATTTAAGGGCATTCAGCTGTCTTTGGGAACAATCATTAGGTTCTTTTAATCCAAGTGGGACCCATACTAGTGTAACACCCCACTACAGGAATACTTGAAGACACTGAGAAAAACATTCCACCATGGAAAGCATAACGCTTTCCCTGTTTTAATTTTCCTACAACAAAAACTCTTGATTGGTACGTTCCTCACAACAATGCGGCCGGTGGCTTGCTGTTACTCCTCTGGGTGTGAAGGAAGCTGATGAGAGACTGAGCAGGTGTGTCAGGAGGAAAGGCAAACAACACTGCTATGTCTGCATCCGTATGGCAGGCATTCTCTCCGTGAATCCTGTAAGCCTGGAGATCTCACCTCCCTGCAAGACAAGCCCTCTTCCTAATTTTGGCTTGTCTAGTTTAGCACTCATCACTGGCTGCTGGCTTGAGGGTTTTATAGCTAATGATGAGGGGAAATGCAAGCACGCTAATCATAATGAGCCTGGAGCTAGCTTGTCTATCCCAGGAGGGCGGTGAGCGTCGGTTTGGGGGAACAAAGGCATCAATATCCCTGTGGCTGCCTATGCTCTGTGCCTATTACACACCCTCTTCTACAACCTTTTTAATCTGGAAATGTCTTCTGAAATGTGTAGCCTGGTCTCTTATTAACTTTTAAACTGTTCCCAGGGAAAGTACTGGTATTATGTAGGGCATTACTGGGACCATGACATAGTTCTTTCTGTCTTCAAGGAAGATATTCCATTGTATCCACTGTACTAGTGGTTTCTTTCCATTCCCTCCTCCCGCTGCTTCTATGCTGGGAAACAAAGGCTGTGAATGGGGTGGGATGGTGTCTTGTCTAGAGTGGAAGTAGTGCGGCTGAGCTGTCACCATTCCACACCAGACAATTATCGTACCAGGAACTGTTGTGCTGATTGAAGTTGACTCAATCCCTTCCTTCTTTTTTTTTCTTTCTCTTCACCAATTTATTTACTGTATTATTTCTATTTCATTTGTTTGCTCTTTTTGTTAATTCATGCTTACTTTTTCACTTTCTTTTCATTAGTTTGTCCTCTTTCCTGATGTCTTTCTTTTTTGCTTTCTCTTTGACTCCCATTTTACCGCCACAATAGCACTTGCACAACAACAAGGCCTTGTTTAACACATTATTCTTGCCACCTGACCTTCGAGCAATTACACAACCTGAAAGTGTTTGTAGAACTTATGTCTATCTGCTGAGAGCCGGAAGCCACATTTGCACACTCTCTGTGCACACATGAATGTAAGCCTGAATGAGTCAAGCCCAGATGACCGTCTTTACAGACGTGTAACCTCTTCTTCCTACTGTGGGTGTGTGCGTGTGTGTTGTGCAAAAACCTTAGGACAGGAATCAAAAATGCATCGTCTGTCGGATGACTCTGTCTCACCCCACTTAAAGGTATAGTCATTCTGGAGAAAGCATGTTGATATTCAAACTCGAATCAAAACAAAAACACCTCTCCTTTCAATGCCATAGGGAGCTCCAGCAGATGCTCCACACATTGGAAACTCATTGCAAAGGCTAGGTTATTGTTTTGTGTGTGGTCTGCACCACTTTGTTACGTAGTCAGGGCTGTGTAGAAGTACTGGATCATTTTTTCCAGCATACACAGAGAATGGTAAGATAGCACACTGTGATTAGATATTTGGTGAATTTCACAAAAAGTGTGTTACCTTAGTTAGGTGTCTATTCCTTTTAACATAGAGATATCATATTTATGATATGTAAAGCACTTTTTATGATATGTAAAGCACTTTTTTTTTCTTCAAATATATCTCTCGATATATATCTCTTGATTTCAGCGCCTTTGTTGTGTTTGTGTGTTTTTTGTTTCTTTGTGTTAAAATGGCTCTGCATGTGTCACTTCATCTCTGGTTCACCGTAGTTTCCATCTGCTGACCCTGCATATCTAGCCTACCCCCGCCTCGCACGCTCACAAACACGCGCTCTTTCTCTCTCTCTCTCTCTCTCTCTCTCTCTCTCTCTCTCTCTCTCTCTCTCTCTCTCTCTCTTTCTATCACTACACTCTCTTTGGCTCTTACGCTCAGCTACAGTATGTCTCCACACATTAGCATCGCCCTCTTCTCCTGGTTCCACCTCGATCTGTCTTCTCACTCCATCTCTTCAAGCCTGCCCGTGTTTGCCCTCTGGCATCGGTAGCAGTGATTCACTACTGTCCCTTAAGTCACTTCTTCTGCCACATTTCATTGCACCTCTGAACCCACTCACCGCGACCCCCTCCCAGGCTGTATTCATCTGCTTCTTTAAAATCTAAGGCCTTGAGTGTTGGAGAAAGAATTACTCTCTGACAGTCGAATTATAAACACACAGCGTTGTGGTACAAACAAAGCAGGTATAGAAATGGGAATTCTCACAATCCAAGGTCGTGTAGAGTCCTTTCTCATGTTTGTCACCCCTTTATTTGGCAGGCTGGGAGATGAGAGATGAGAGGGAGGAGAGTGGAAGAGGAGAGAGGAGGAGAAACTGCGTTGGTGAGTCACTGCTTGTAAGGAGGGCACTCCAAACAGTCTGTGGCGCGGACAACGTCTGTCTTGGTGTCATGTTATTGTATGCGGCATATGTGCACTAGCTTATTGCACTATGCATTCGAAGGCTAGCGCACGAGGAAACATGTATTCATTGATGTGACAGTGAATGCCGTTCTCTCAGCCTCCCTCTTTAATTGAGACTTGGGTAGATTTGAAAATGTTTTGCTTCCTTGTCAGTTTTCCAGGAGCTCCTAATTCCTCCCTAGCCACACATATGTGGCCACCTCAAGCTGTTGTGAATAGTTGACAGCACGCACGCTGTTGGCTGTCGGCCAGCAGCGCGTCAGCCGATAGATTAGGTTTCCAATAGTATGAAGCAAGCGGCTGATGTGGAAGGCCGTGGAATCAATGTAGGTCTGAATAGGCCGGAAAGGTATTGCGAGTCACCACATTATGCAGCAGGATCCTCAGCAACACCCTGGCTTTTCTGTCGATTCGGCTGTTTTAAGTGCGGTTTAGTGTAGCTAGTAAACCAATACCTCACAGCGGGACTGTATGGCTGTGTGAGCAGTCTTTGCTTGTGTACATAGAGCTGCCCTATTGTGCAGTTTATAAAACTAAATAAAATGCTTTTGTTTTGTTTTTGTGTTTTGCTGGAAAATTGTTTGAAAGTGATAAATGTAAAATAAAACTTAATAACTCACATATTACTGCAGAAACACACATGAGCAACATTCAAACGGCTGCTTACATTGTGCAACACTGGCGGTACCAAGGCACTACCAGGAATAAATCAGTAGCCTTTTACAGTAGTAAGTAGGGATGCAGCGATTAACTGATTTCACTATTAACTGGGATTTAAAATGCCACGGTTTTAAATGCTCAGCTACACCGAGTGGTTTCACTCTCAAAATATCCACTTTTTGTTTGCACAGTGAGGACAATCAAACAAACATTGCCAGGCGCAATCTGCAGACTGAAGACGGAATATAATACAAAGTTGAAAAATGCCGTGCGGTACATGGTATCACAACGCATTGAATGTGATTCGTCTGCATTCATTTAGGTGTGGTGCTGCGCCACGGCAGAATTATTGCCGCCCCGCTAAAACAAACTGGCTGGTGGCTACCTATTTTCAGAAAAAACTCTGCAAGCTGAGTGCATGATGAACTGCAAGGAAGATAGCCTTCCTTAGCCTAGCCAACTAGTTAAGCTAGTAGGCATTACCTTGAAACGCTACATCATTTAGTTCTATTATATTGCTGTAACACTTTAACGGCAATTATAGGGCCTACCTGCACGCGTATCGCCTCCAGCCACAGCAATGAAACAAGTCAAGAGTCAGGTAACGAGTGTCAGGTAAAAGTGCAGAAAAGACAGCAACGATTAATTCCTATTTGTTTAATCATAAAGTCCACTATGACCTCTAGCTGTTTTCTTTAAATTCACACTAAATTACAGTGATCGCATTGGCTTCTCAGCAGAGCCACGCGCATTTAGAGACTGTCAAATACGCTGTAGTGGAGAGCGGATTATTTGAAACATAGATAGCCTACTATTAATTGAATATCTGAAATACAGTTATATCATCTACACATACAGACAACGAAATACAATTATAAATTATTGAGGTAATTACTGGGGGATGGAAACTATATTTCACATTATTTACTTGAGATTTATCTTTAAAAAAAATGTTCAACACAACCAATGTTTTTAGTGCATAAGCCTATATATATTTTGTTTTAGGGAGAGGTCCACGGAACCCCCACTAACCTTTCCTTCCATAGCAAATAGTTTTTCCCTAACTTGAAATCCATCTAATTTGGATATTGAATTAGACAGACCAAACATATGACTTCCAAATTGCTAATGAACCTGTGAGGTACTTTTCCTTTACATTCCTTGTATGCAGCATACAGTATGCCAATAATGTACTCTATTCATTTCATCAGCAAATTTACCATGTACTGTATATGGCCATAATTTAGATTACAAGTGTAACTCAATGTGCACCCTCGTAGCAGTTATGGTAATGGTATAAGATCCATTGGTTGGAATGCACTGGGAGATTGCATGATAGCTAGATACCGTCGCTATCTACAGTAGATAGGAGAGTCTCTCTCCATCAGTCTGCTCTGTGTATGACTGTCTGTTGTTATTGAGAAGCTGGTAGCACCGTGTCATATACAGTGTGTGTGTGTGTGTGTGTGTGTGTGTGTGTGTGTTATGCTTCTAAGTCCTGAGAAACAAAGACTCCTGTGTAACAAGAGAAACAAACAACTGTTCTCTGTTCTAACAAGTGTGTGTGTGTGCGTGCGTGCGTGCACATATATTGTATGTAGCAGTTGCAGGCATAGCTAGGAGAGCTCAGAGGATATTTGAGATCATTAGGCAGATGCCAACACTTTCGCCTCCTCTCCTCTCCTCTCCTCTCCTCTCCTCTCGTCTCCTCCTTCTCTTTATAACTCAGTTGGTGTTGAACCGTACAGAGCAACACTTAAAGACAGCTGTGTCTTTTTCACGTACACACACAGTTGCACAGTATTATTCCCGTGGCCTGTGCCAGCGAGGGGGATTTAGACAGAGATACACTAAGACTGCTTTGTTTTCATAGTAGGAAAATAACGTACATGCACCGGTGCCGATGCTAAAGTGTCAAGCGTCAACTTTCAAGTAGCTGACCCTTTTGCATCTGGAAACTAGTCTGCCGTATGAAACGACTGGGCCTGTGTGTTTGCTTGCCCGTTAGTCTCGTAGCGTGTAATAATCATGATGAATGTAGGGATAGGCTAATTGTTGTGCTTGCTGAATAGAAAAAAGGCCTCTGATAGTGGTAACTAAGACAAGTGAATGTGATTCCCATAGCAACAGGAGCATATCTTACCCAAGAGCAGAATCCATTAATTATGCCTTCCTTTACAAGACCTTTATTTTCCAGGACAGGAATTAGAATGCGCGCTCAATTTCCTCCCCGGCATAAGAGGCACAGTGCCGTCTACATCAGCGCTCCAGCTGCTACCCAGACAGCTAATAGAGAAAACGCTCCATCGCCTGGAGAATGTTAATACAATCATATCCATGCACACAGATCGCGCTCGTCGTACATGCGGGTAATGATTTCAGGAGCGCCTGTTTGTGCTGGCGACACACTTGACTGTGTGTGTGTGTGTTTACACTGTGTGTCATTGACGATCGCCAAACACAGTAGTGTGATACCTTTCACTCTGCCTTTGCCTGCCTCATTCTCTTTCAGCCGTATTACCGTTTTATTGTTAAGTGCAAAGTAAAAGATGACATGTAATCCATCGGCCTGTGTGTGTGTGTGTGTGTGTGTGAGAGAGAGAGAGAGAGAGAGAGAGAGAGAGGGCTATTATTACAGCAAGGAAGTTCACACTGAAAAAGAAGAAAACAAGGTGTTTTGTAGGTCATAGTTTTTCTGTGAGTGTCAGGATAGATAAAGACAGCACGATCAAGCGAGCCCGTGTGGACATAATAATGTCATAGAGGCATGTCGACAAATGCATTTTTCAAGGTTTGAGTAGATTTACCAGCAGAGGCTTATTATATATATCTCTGACGACGACGAGGTCAATTCATCCAACCGTAAATCCACTAGCCATTTCATAATCCAGGGGATTTAGACAGGAGCTCTTTGTAAAAGGTCCACAATGGGTTTATATCTACAGTATATCCTTTCTATTCTCTATCTTCCTCTGAGCTGTAAGAGCAGCAGGGTAGCTTGTAGACAAGATGTGCAAATAAATACCCATGCATTCCTCAGCGCGGAAAGAAATTAACCTCAAAAGCCTCACTGCCTATCGACCACCAGTCTGTCTTCCCTGCTCTGCACGCTTCACGCACCTCCCATTGGCCTTTCATGGATTCGATATGACTGGATAGAGTATAGCAGCTTCTCTCCACCACGCAGCTCTGCCGAATCAGCGCATAGGCCTACAGAGCGCATGTAAATCTATATCGCGCTAAACAGCATCTGCAGTATAATGCTTAGTCATAGAGAAGCTGCCCACCCCAGCATTTCCCCCCCTCCCCCTCTCTCTCTCTCTCTCTCTCTCTCTCTCAGCATCCAGTCTTCCTTTTCTTTCCTCACTTTTATCAGTTCTCACTCCCTCTCTCCCCCCCTTCCACACACACACACACACACACACACACTGGTGAACTCCCAGTCAGCAGCAGTGCATAATGTGAGTTGAGCGTCGTCATCGAGGCTGATAGTGCAGAGGTCTAATTGTAGCAGGGAGGAGAGCAGTGATGAGCCAGCCACACTGCCAGCTCTCTGTAGTTCTTTCAGAAGGAGAGGAGATGAATGGAGGGGTGGGGGGTTAGGTGAGAGATCGTGCTAGTGATGCGATGAGCGTGTTAAAGAAGGCAAAGGTGAAGGGCTGCCGGGGGTGGGGAAGAGCTGCAGCGTCTCTTATGTGTGCTGAAGTTATGTGTCCGTACAGCATGCACTGTTTTTTACCACTGTTTGGCTTTTACCCAAAATCCACCTCTTCATTCATTTTGCTCCCCCCCCCT
>JAODTR010004211.1:0-12222 GCA_025399935.1 Amblyopsis rosae | reverse complement strand
GAGGTTTGGGGTCCCCTGCTGGAGCTGCTGCCCCCGCGACCCGACTCTGGATAAGCGGATGAAGATGGATGGATGAATGGATGGATGGAATGCATGTTTACAAATGATTCTGAGACTGTTTTCTCATAGCAGCATCCATGTTGTTTGTTGTGATACTGTTTGGTTTATGCAACATTTACAAGTCCTGGACTATAGATCCCTTATTTGATGGATTAGTCCTTGTGAAGAACAGGATCTATGTACCATATTTCACAACTCAAGGTCACTAGTTGAGGGGGCTACATTTGATCAATTGGTAAACTTATAATGCTTCACAATGGCATGCACACAAACATATGTACACACACTGATTCACATTAGCCTTCACATGCATGATTGTGCATGTAAATGTCTTACTGCTCTCCTTGTCTCTGTGCTTTTTTTGCTACTGACCATCTGGGAACACAACACGGACTCAGGTTGTTCTCCGGGTCCCAGATTGAAAATGACTAGTGGCTGTGGTCTTCTGGTAGCCTTTGGGTGGTTTGTGAGTAGTGTTTTGACCAAGTGTGCTGTGTTTTATTGTGTCGCAGTCTGGAATGCTGCTTGCCTGACTGCTGGACCTTCTAAGCCAGGGCTGATCCCTGCCTGCCATCTTAAAGCATTGCATGTGTTTGCATCCTGCTATTGTTTACCCAGGTCATGACTAGGAGTTGTGTGGCGGTGTACTCGCGTATATTCTGAATGTAACCAAGTATTTGAAGACTTTAAGGTTTTAATAGGCCTGCTTGAACTTTTGCAGGGCAAAATTGTAACAGTGACAATGAAGATAGATCTTTATCTCCACCCATTTTAGCCATAGTTGTGATGTCAAAGGACAGGAAGTGTAGAAGATTGCGTAATCTGAAATGCCAGAAATTCCACTTGCGCAAACAAATTCCATACAGTGGAGCGTGCTTGTGTGCGCACACACTTGCATGCACACACACGCCATCTTCGGTGGTATTAAATAATCTTGTTTTGTATGTGAGCCTTGAGCTAGCAGTATTTCTGTAGATGCTTATGAGATATGTGGTTTTTGCCTGTTTTAGACAGTGGCAACCACATTGTGTCAAAGCCAGTGCATAATTGCTTGTAGTGCTGTCCCCCATCAGCTAAGTGAAATGAAAGGTGCAGTAAACGGTCGTATTAACCGTCAGCACTCCAACCAGAGAAGTACCATGAACTTATAATGTGAATCACTAGTCTCTGTGGTCTAAATATGGTGTTTACAAAGCAAAACACTTGCTTGGATGACTTTTTAGCCTGTTGACTGTGGCCAAGACACTTTTAAAAGCTTTGATTTGTGTTGTATTGCTATCACAGATTTTGTCTGGCAGCCAGGGAAGGAAGCTTGAGCAAGAGATGGGCAACAGAATGCAGATAGAATATGCATACATGCACATTCCCTGCAGACAAATGAATTAGTCCACGTTGAGTGTAGTCATGGACTGTACGATGATGTCACTGTGTTTTTGCAAGCATAAAGAAGAGTTCATGCTCACAGGCAGTGACCCGTGTAAGGGTGGTACCCATCACACCTGCAAGGACACTACTCCCTTCCTATTTATTCACCTCTTCACACCGCTCTCTCAAACATATTTTAACTTGTGATTTTTTTCTTGGCGTGTCTTTCTTTACAAGGACTGAATTTTGTCATGAATCCTTGAAAGATAAGTGCACCCATTGGAAAATATTGATAATTTTTCAATTAGAGATGGTCTGAGTGACAACAAATGTATTCTTTGAGTTTGCAAAGCTGCACCTCTGTTGCAGTTTTAATAAAATGTTGACATTCTAATGGTGAACGTGTTTGGCCATTTATATTGTAAGCAGTTCTTTAACAACACTTTCCCCCTTTGCAAACACAGCCAACAGACTTCAACATTCTGAGTGTGGCAAATGGGTTATACTGCAGCCTGCAATTCGTAGCTGCGTTTACATTATTCCGATTGGAATCGGGTTAAAATCCCAACCCGAAAAAAAATGCTCCATATAATCACCACGATCAGAAGAGAAACGGCCAACTCGATCAAAATTTTATTCCGAAGCAGAGAGGTAGTATAACCTGTTCCATGACCCGAATGAGAGAATAAATCTACTATGTACACGGTTAAACCCGATTACTTCCTGGTTGCGTTCTAATGTGCATGCCCCGTCTTACGTTTTGTGTGATGCCGGTACACAGCCACTGTACAATGACAATGTATTATAAGAATGGTACAACGTCTGTACCACTCAACCGCGACTCGCGCAAATAAGTGAATGGGAGTTAGTTCCGGCCACGTAGCTCTGTTGGAAGGCTAGTGCGTGCAAGAGCTGGGGGGCGTGGCTCTACCTGACTGGGCTGAGGTAGCCTAACCAATACTCTGTTAAGGTAGCCAGGGCCCGTGTGTGCTAGTCTCTCTGTGCGTATTTCTCTCTGTTTCTCTGTGACTGGAGCCACACATTTCTCCACCAGTCACTAGCCAATAGTCTCGCTTTCCGATGCACCTATAACTAGAAGCTTGCTAGCGGGACACGTTACATTATGAGCTTGAAAAATGTATGCATGTTGAACATCAATTCCGATAAATTGGGACAGTGCATGTAAACACCAGACCAGATTAGGTGACATCCCATGGAATGACTCCATTTGGAAAGACAAAAAAGTGTCCATGTAAACCCAGCTAGTGACTCTATAGTGAATGGATGGCAAATTTCATCAAATCACTTACCAGCAAATGTGACCCATAGATGGATGCATCACTGTAATACCATACAGCCAACAAGACAGTTGTGTCCTGCTGCAACAGTCTGTGTAGCCATGTAGCTAGCTCATGGTCTTTTTCTTTCTTCCACAATCCCCAGGTATACGGGTGCTTGTAGATGCACGGGAGAAGCTGCAGATCCCGTGGGGGGATCCATGTAACCAGCGCCATGGGGACACCGTGATGGCGTTTGACACTCGTTCGGCCATGGCCCATGGCCATGGCATGGTAGAGACGAAGGTCTTCCAGCACTACCTGCCTTCCATCCGTGCCCTGTGGGCCGACCTGGCTATACAGAATGCCTATGATCGCCGTAGGGAATTTCAGCTGGTGAGTGTATGTCCTGTACCATATTATGGTTGGCTGTGTGCCACTGAATGTGTTTTTGTTGGTCTGGGGTTGCTTTGGGTTACTACTAGGCCATGTTGTGTTTCATTTGTGTCTTGTGTCACTTTAAGGTTGTGTGTGTTTGTGTGTGAACTAGAGTTGACTATTGTGTCTCGAACAGGTATGTAATGTTTCTAGGGAGCTGAATTATGAACTCTTGCTGTCAGTTAATCTTTCTTTGATTATTTTACTACTGTAAACCTGTTTTCAGTGGACACACTGGAGGCGATCCTAGTGTTTTTGTGATACCTATGGCAGTATTTAAATTGGGATTTTCTATGTGGGGGAGCCCTATGATTCGTGAATTGTGTAATTACTAATATGATTAAGAAAATGTAGGCCTATTTATTTTTGTATTAGGCTACACAAAGGGAATAATCTGTCTATTTAGCAACTTCAAAATCAAACAAATTGTGGGCTTTTATGCAAATAATACACCAATTCATAAGGGTATTTGTAACATCAAATAGTTCACTCATTGCTCAGGTCTGTGTGCGATAGCTGTTTTTTTATATTGCTTACTTTTTCTCCTACCAAGTTAGGCCTATAAGTAGAAATTTGACCCTGATTTGATAGCCAATATCCAGTCAGTCCAGTCAGTGATTTGGGTATTGTTTCGGTTTTTTACTATTCCGGTGCCAAATCAATACTTTTAAAACGGTTCTGGTGCCTAAACTGTGCCTGAACTACTATTTAGCAATTTGTTCTTTGCTGTTCATTATTATTCAAATTATTATGATTCTGTATATGCACTTGTTTAACAGGACGTATTGATAACAATACTTAACTTAAAAACTTAGCCTTTTCAGCCTTTATGTCTTGAAATGAACACTGGACAGTGTACTGGAATGCAGGGGCATATAGCATAATACAAGGCTATGTCTTGTATGAACAAACTAGGCTATAGTTTCACTAGAACAATGTTGGCGTATTTAACATTTTTTTTTTTTTGCCTATGTGACTTAAGCATATTACTACGGGTATTCTACGGGTACAAGAGTATGGACCAGAGCCATTCATCCATTTCACAAAATATCTCTGTAACATAGTATACAGGTCTTTGACATATTAAAACTGATATTTCTTATTTTTAAACAAAATATATTACACATAGCACTTTTAATTGTACTCTATGCAAGTTGTTTTGGATGTGAAGTGTCGCATACAGTACAGTAATTAGCCAATACGACCCTAAGTGCACACTGTTAAAGATTTTTTGTTTCCAAATCATCATTTTGTCACATAATTACAAGGAAAGGGGAAGTATATTGAACATAATGTGGTTTTGTTTTTGGTGGTTGCTTCATTGGGTCACATGATTCCCACATCATTAGAACATAATGAAGACCTAGCTAGCTCTGATGTTTACACCTTTGATGGCTCTCTGTCCCACCATGCCCTAGTAGGATTTTAAAGTATTTAGCAGAACTTAATTTATATACAGAGTCTATTTAGTCAGTAACGTTTTTAATGTATTACTAAAGGGCAAGAGCTGGCAGTTTACACTAAGGTAAGCTACCAGCTCTTGCCTTTCTCTAAGTAATATTGAACAATTTGTTGACATTTTACACTTTTACAAGGCAATGTTCACTTAACAGGAAGGATTCATACAAATAAGACCTACTCTTTTAAATTAGATTAACAATATAGATATTCACGCTCAAACTTCTCAAAGTCTTGTCTAATCCAATTTACCCGAGATCTTGAGAGCTTTGCCTTCCAGTTTAGCTCTCTTTTCGTCACAATGGTAAAGTGACCGAAATACCGGTCCCGCTGCTCCGATTCTGTATGTCTAAACAATGATTTTGAAGTAGTCTTATTTAATGTTCCAGGCATGTATATTTTTTACTTTAGCGAATATCTTAATTACACCACATAATGTGTAGCTATAAACATTGCAAATTCCTTGGCACTCGCATATGCGCTCGTATAGAGAAATAGCCGACACAATCATGCATGCCAGTTTGGGCATGACCTTTTTTGCATTATTACAGAGAGAATAAAGTATAAAAACGATACCGGTTCAAATGGGAACGGTACCAGCCAACCCTAGTACAGCCAGCCTAAATAAGAGCAATGACAATATTTCAAAGGATTGCAAACCTTTTAAAAATAAAAACCAGAGGACTAATGCACATCCCAGACAATTAAACTCTCTCACCAAACCGAAAGGCTTAATATTACGTATTATGACAGCTTCCTCTGCTAACAGCCAGTCAGTCATCTTTATTATGGGTGTTGCGCTAGCATGCAGCAAATACACGCAGCTTGTCATGTGTGAAGATTATTTATAAATAATTATATTTTTAAAAACGCCACATTGCGATGCGGTTAATCGTGCAGCCCTAGCACGGGCAGTGGTAGACGTTCCGAGCTCATGCTACTGAGGAGCTAGGGGCGCATCCCATAGTGAGACATCTCACTCATGCTACTCAGAGGACCTAGTTGCAACGCTAGAGTAACTCTAGTTTGTGTTCAGCCCAATTTGTTTGTAACAATGTTAACATTTATAGACCGACACAAAAAAAAGTAATTCAGTATTTTTTCTCTTGAATGTCTTTCAATTACAGAATTGTTTATTTGATTTTTTTTAATTTTTTTTTTACAGATAGAATTACAAATGACTGATAATCTCTCTCTCTCTCTCTCTCTCTCTCAGGGAGAGTCAGTCAAATACTTCCTGGACAATTTGGATAAACTGGGACAGTCGGTAAGTCAAGGCACAGGCGGAGAAGTGAAACTGTTGACTTCCTGTCAAACCCCCCTCAAAAAAAAAACCCTGGGCAACTGCAATTTATCACTCTAGTTTCTATTTGTCTGTGTTAACACACTCATCTGTTTCCATGTATATTTATATATGAGATTCTCATGTATGAGAATAAGTACTATACATAAATTATTTGCAAGAAAAGGCTGCATAGTCACACTGCAACTTAATCAACAGCAGTTGGCTGTCAACATGTATATATTGTTTTCTTTGCTTTCCCTAAGGCTTAGGGAACCTGGGTGAAGTTGTGGTTATAAACCACAACTTCACTCAGATGCCCACTTACAGGATAAATCTTCCTCCTCACAAATGAAACTAAACTTCACACAAAATGCAAGAAAATGTGTGAACACTTGTGAGATCAGCTTGGACTGAGTGGGTGCCAGGTTGGCTGACTTGTGACAAATGCTGCTTGAAGAATGGGATGCTATCCCACAGCAGCAGTGTGTGACCAGGCTGGTGACCAGCATGGCAAGGGCTGTTGTGGCTGTGTATGGTTCTTCTACATGCTACTTAAATTACCAATATGTCTTGTTTATTCAGACTTCAATAATCCAATCCACCAAACAACCAGAAACAAGTCAACAGCAATGAAAAGCTGTTTGCATTGTTAGAGAAGATTTGGCAAATTTTTTAATAGGTACAACCCACATACTCAGCAGTGGTTGAGGTAGACTTTATCGTCGACGGTTGAACATACTGTTGAAAATACGGTTGGGATTTATTTATAATAATTTGAAATGTTTTACGCATTAAAATAAACGCAATTGACGCCGTAAATGTTTTGAGTCAGACGTGAACACTATAGCGTCCTTTTTAAATACTTTCTGTTGCGACGGATGAGTGTGCTAACTTAGCCAAATCATACTGCATGATGGAGAAGGATAACGATGAGGTTTTAGATGGAACGTTTACGTTTAAAAAATGTCCTGAAGGCGCTTTAGACAGAAAAGTGGTGGTATGTTCAATTTGCAAAGGCGAATTTAAATACCACCGAAGCAATTCGTCTCTAATATACCATATAAATGCAAAACACCCAGGTGTTATTAGCGAGGCTACAGGAGGGTCCCGCCAATCCACCTTACTGGAGTACTGTAGACCTAATCATGGCGTGCCGATGAACAAAAATTGAACTGAAACCGATTCTTTAGCTAGATGGATAGCTAGAAACTGCCGCCCAGTTAACACGGTAGATGACGAGGGACTGAAGTAATTCAAAGTGTCTACAATCTATCCTCTAGAAGGACGATTGTTTCGAGAATCCACGGTTTGTATAACAGCGAGAGGGCATGGAGGACGGACATGCTGGAGAAAGCAACGAACGTCTCGCTCACAGGAGATCACTGGAAATCTGTGAGCAATGACTACGTGGGCGTCACAGCACACTTTATAGATGACGAGTGGAGTTTGCGTTCATTTGCCTTTACTGTGAGTCAAACCACAGAGCGCCACTTTGCGGAGGCATGCGCTGAACATTTTTTGGAAGTCGCCAAATATTGGAATGTGGAGAATAAGTTAACAGCACTTGGGACTGACAGTGCTCGAACATGAGAGCAGCCGCGAGACTACTACCATTTGAACACCTGCCCTGTACAGCCTACTGTGTGCAAAGAACAGCAACGGTTTCTCTTCACGACTGTGGATTAGACAGTATTTTGGCCAAATGTCGCAAAATTGTTGGGAACTTTAAGCACAGTCCATCAAATGCTCAGGAATTTGGATAACAGCAAGTTGCACTTGGACAGAAGCAAGAACCGCTTGTACAGGACATCCCAACCAGGTGGAATTATACCTTAGAGATGAGCAGGCGGATCCTGCAAAACAGATTGCCACTGTCCACTACTCAGCAGAACAGCAGAATTGCCTTTTTGACATTGCTGGAGTTGGTCTGTCTCAGTTGCTGGCTAAATGCAAAAGAGTAGGCAAAATGTTGTAAAATATTTAACATTCCCCTTGTGTTATTCATACTGCAAAGGCTGTTGACATATTTGTTGCATATAAAGAATATTTTTGTTTGGCAAGTTCTAACCATTTAGATTACCTTGATAGTTTCAACTTTAGCTTTAACATTTTGTTTGTGGATATGAAGAAATGGCTTTTCCTTTTGGCCTATTGCCTTACTTTATAAGATGATTCAGTATTTCTGATCAAATTCAACTTGCACTTATACACTTTGTTTATAATGTTGCTTTATATTTTATGGGAATTACTCATACTAGTTCCCAGGAGGGACTGTCTACAGTTCATAAGATACTTGTAATAAAATGTTCTATTTAAAATATACTTAATTGTGTAAATTCATAAACATTTTTATCATATAAATATTGATAACAAGCTTTGGGGAAAAAATGTGATTAATTGCGATTAATCACAGCAAGTTGTGCAATTAATTTGTTTAGTACATTTTCTAATAAACTCCCAGTCATACACACACAGGGTTTCCGCTACATCTTCGGTCTCTCTCTCGTCTCTCTCTCCACTTTAAAGAGTGCCTCGTGTTAACATTTTAGCCTATGTTACCGGAGAACAACAATAAAGGTACATTTAACTGGATTATAATAGACTAGATTTAATTTGAAGTTACATATTTCAAAGTCCAAATAAGCATATTGGAAACATATTCTCTATTCATGGTCAACTATTTTATTTATTATATATCGTGAAATTATGTCCTAGCAAAATTAATCGTAGCCTAATAACCTGCTGCAACATTACCGCACTTAGACGGCAAAATATATCATTTACATTTGGTTGCATTTTCAGATGAGTTTGTTCAAATGTTTTGCCAAGAAGAGAAAAATGCCTGATCTTAGTCAGGTAGGCTACAGCAAAAAAAACGTACTTTACTTTATTAGGGAGGAGCTGAAGGTGCCCGACAAAGTAGGCTACGGTACCAGAACAGGGCCTATATGCCCTAAAACTAAGTTGTTGACACATACACGATTCCAATGTATGTGTGAATTGTATGTACGGTACATTAATTTAATGTTTTTTAATACCATTATAAAATATAAGCTAATTATCCAACGTTACTTATTAAAACATATTTATATTAGACAAGTATACAGGAAGGAAAAAAAACTGCAAAAAAACTAACTTTAACTTTACTTTATTAGGTAGGCGCTCAAGGTGCCTGACAAAGTATGGTACCAGTGCCAGCCTATGCCTTAAACTAAGATGTTGAAGCATAAATTGTATACGGTATGCTAACCTTCAGCGGTACCTGCATTGCAGGTGTTCGTTTGGCTATATTCATGAATGTAAAATGTGTCCATGCAGGCAGCCCATGGTATTTAATGTTCTTTAACATTATAAAATATAAGACAATTATCCAACGTTACAAATTAAAAAATATTTATATTAGACTAGAAGTTAGACTAGAAGTATACAGGCAGAAATAGTGGAGGTGAGTGAAGCAGGAGAGATGGCAGAAAGAGTGGAGTAGGATAGGGGAGAGGAGAGTGGAGGAGTTAAGGACAGAGGAAAGAAAACAGTAAACACAGATTTTCAGGCTGGGACCCTACATGGGTTGAGAAGCCAAAATTGAATCCATGCCAATAATGGTGAGTATTCAATATTACACCATATCATTCTGTATAGTTACAATATTGTAATTCATATTCTGTGAAGAACAATGCCCAATAATTACCACTAACTGTTTATATGCAGTGTGAGAGGCAGACAATAGTGTAAAGTTTGTTAAATGCAATGTCATATTTTTAAATTACCGATTGGTATTCACTCCGACCGCCAAAACGGTATACTTTCAGTTTCACCGAATCAGTCGATATGGAGGAATTTTTCCCATTCTTTACAGAATTGTTTTAATTCAGCCACATTGGAGGGTTTTCGAGCATGAACTTTCTGTTAAGGTCATGCCACAGCGTCTCAATCGGCCTTAAGTACAAACTTTGACTAGGCCACTCCAAAACTTTTTTTTGGGAGCCACTCAGGTAGATTTGCTGGTGTGTTTTGGATCATTGTCCTGCTGCATAACCCAAGTGCGCTTGAAGTCACGAACTGATGGCCAGACATTCTCCTTCAAAATGTTCTGGTAGAGAGCAGAATTCATGGTTCCATCAATTACAGTTGATCACACCACCATGTTTCACTGTTGGTTTTACGCCAGTCAACTGAATATTTTCCCAAAAGTCTTGTGGGTCCTTAAGATGTTTCTTGGCAAATTTGAGACGAGCCTCTGTTATTTTTGGTCAGCAGTGGTTTTTACCTTGAAACTCTCATGGTTGCCATTTTTTCCACAGTATCTTTCCTATTGTTAAATCATGTCACTGACCTTAATTGAGGCAAGTGAGGTCTGCAGTTCTTTATGTTCTTCTGGGTTCTTTTGGGACCTCCTGGATGAGTCGTCTATGTGCTGTTGGAGTTATTTTGGTAGGCCGGCCACTCCTGGGAAGGATCACCACTGTTCTAAGTTTTCTCCATTTGTGGATAATGGCTCTCATCGTGGTTCGTTGAGTCCCATAGCCTTAGAAATTGCTTTTTATACCTTTACAGACTGATAGATGTCAGTTACTTTGTTTCTCATCTGTTCTTGAATTTCTTTAAATTGGGGCATGATGTGTTGCTTTTTTAAATCTTGAGAGCTTGCTTCACTTTGTCAGACAGCTTCTATAAGTAATTTCCTGATTCAACAGGTCTGGCGGTAATCAGGCTTTGGTGTGGCTAATGATTTAGAACTCAGCGTTCCTGGTTAATCAGTTAATTAATTATTTAACCAAGATTAGGGCTGTTACTTTTTCTTTAGTTTTTCCCTTAATAAATGAAATCAACATTTTGTATTTACTCAGGCAATCTTTGTTATATTCAAATTTGTTTAATCTGAAATATTTAATTGTTTCAACTGTGCAAGAACTGAAGCAATCTGTAAAGGGGCTTTTTCACAGCACTATATATATATATATATATATATATATATATATATGCACACACTGTATTTAATTCTCTGAAATGCTTGCTAAGTATAAGCAGTGTCAGTCAGTCAGCAGCCAGTGTATAAATACCAGATTATTTTTTCAACACGCACAGAGAACAGTAAAATATCTAAATGCAAGGTGATATTTGTTTAATTTGACAGTGTTTTAGCTTACATATAGCTTTCCCTACCTGACTATACCTTTAACATGCCATTGATGAATAACAGAGGTGGCTGCATTTCCTGATACACTAACTATCAGGATAGATTAATCAAAAACTGCAAATCAGGGTTATTCTTTTGGATATATATGCAGATGAGAGGGGCAATTATTTCTAGGATGGTTCATTGAAGGGTGAGGTTGTATCATGGCTGAAATAAGGATACACTTAAGAATAAAATAACAGTAATGTTCGTTCTACTGTATTCAAGTTGGAGGACACTCATTGGGGTTGGCCCAAGCAGCGAGTGAGCAGACAGTTTTTGTTAGTGAACCCCCACCCTGTCAGGGATTCTGGCTAGAGGAAGTGAATGACTAATACTTCCTCAACAGCTTTTAGTGGTGTTCCTTGGGGCAAGAAACTTAAACATTAACTCCTGTAGTCCTCTTCAACATGCATTAGAGCTACGGTAAATTATATGAAGAACAATTGTTAGTTGCTTAATTCATTTATTAATGAAGTACTGTTAATTATAATTTAAAAGTACATATTGCTGCGTATGTGAAATGTTTGGTACAATATAGTAGTTTTGTTAACACAGCTTGGAGAAGGAGGAACTAGCCAGTGAAACCAAACATGTAGATGCAGGTTGTCACCTGTGCTTTGGGTCTGTTACCCTTTTCAACTTTACCAACATCACATGTAATACAGTTTTAGTACAGTAATGACTCATTGACTCTTACTCATTAAAGCCTTTCCATTCAGTTTGACTGCTTTTATCATATGGTGTCTAGGTGTGACACGGGTGGAAAATTGACATCAGGCTGATGTAGGCTGACGCTGACTGGTAGTGTTACAGGATATGCATGTAGAGTCTGTCTGCATGTAGTGCCCCCTATGTTATGTATGTCCATTAGAGGTCTTGGACACGATCCGAAATTAACCTAAGCATTTTTCACCCGACCCGATTTGCATAAATGGAAAAACCCATAAATTGAGAATTGTGATCCAAAGTACCGTGGATTTTATTTAAAAATTTTTTTACAGACCCATACCCATTCGGGTCCAATAGACCCGCTGAGTTGTGAGCTGAATTGTGTCGCAACAGGCAATGCCATGTTGCTATCAATAGTCCATCCATCCATCCATCCATCTTCATCCGCTTATCCGGAGTCGGGTCGCGGGGGCAGCAGCTTCAGCAAGGGA
>JAODTR010004210.1:0-12222 GCA_025399935.1 Amblyopsis rosae | reverse complement strand
ACATACACTCCCAAAGGCTACAACCATGGATGTATTATAAGAAGCTACAACCGGCTAATATGGGGCTGGGGGGAATTAGTGCTTAGATAGCGCACACGCCCTAGATCAGACATAATATTCGATGGGCTAGCTAGCCTCATGAAATAAATCAAATGTAAACATTGCGGTTTGCGGTACTGGCGGTTGCTTTCCACAGCCTGCGGTTGGGTTAGCAACACCACGGTATTCCAATTTTGCGGTTATCGTGACAGCCCTATGTGAAACAATAACAATACAGCGTGCATGATGCTCTCCCACTGAAGCCAGTGTAAGCCCACGGCGTACTTCTGCATCATTCATCAGTTTCTAAATTCACTGACTAGCAGCCCGTTTAAGAGTGGCCTGTGGGGTGAAGTCTGTTACATAAGGCCTGTGAAAATCCTGCTGTACACCGGGATACCGCCTCAAGTGTTGTGTGATGTGAATGAGTGTGTTGTTTTTTTAATGAAAGATAGCCATTATTTATTGCTGAACCCCCCTCCTGACCTTTGTCTCTTGATTACTTTCTTTTTCTAGACACCTATCCATATATATCCATTCATTATAGCTATTTCACCTACACATCTGTCTATCCATCCATACTTTGCTTGAAGCTAAAGCTACACTGGTAAACATGACCCAACTTGAACCAAACCAACAGTGTTGCATAAGCGCATTAGCAGTTTGAGGCCCCTGGACACCTGGGAAAAAAGGCAATAAGTTGTATTGTGTGCCCCCCCCCCCATGGTCTACATTGTGTGTGGTTGTAAATGCTATAAAAAGACAGTATGACGCATAGTATAACAACACAAAGCACACAATGATGGTTAGATGGTTCACAGTAGCTCCACTGTACCAACACTATAGATCTAATGAGTAACTGAAAGTGACGCAAACCACAAGATGTAAATATACCACTCAAATAGAAAAGCACACACAACATATGCCTAATAGTGTACTGTATGCACACACACACACACACATATACATACACAGGTTTTCAATAGAACTGTAACTGAACTAGAACTTTCTCCACAAAGTCAAACTGCCAAATGGACCTATACGGTTCTGCGAAAAAGGGACATAACGAGAGGAACACCAATTCAGCAGATGAATTATTTGCCGTTAACAAATGTTTGGAACAGCTAAAAGGGATGGGGGTTAGTATCCCTCCCTGAACACAACAACATCAACGTCAGAAAGAGCTGACAGATGCCACGTTGTTGCCATAAATCTTCCTGAGGTTTATAAGCTTTGCTAATTGACTGCACAAAGAACGCCTGATTACGATTGTGTACGGGCTGAGATAGAGCCACAAACTCTATACTGTAGCTATAACCTCATGTTTGGTACTCTAGATAGGGAACATCCCGTCTTTAAAATGCTCATTTGTGTGTGTGGTAAATGGATTGCATTTATATAATGCTTTTATCCAAAGCGCTTTACATTATTTCCCTCACATTCACCCATTCACCCACATTAACACACTGATGGCGATGGCAGCCATGCAAAGAGACACCGGAAGAAGGTGTCTTGCTCAAGGACACCTCGACACTTAGCGAGGTTCTTGATCACCTATTGCCCCGCTCTACCACTGGTGCCACTTGCCGACCTACATTTATGTGCGCGTGCGTGTGTGCGCGCGTGTGTGTGTGTGCAAGTACTATGCATTACAGCACATCTTAGTTATCAAATAGTAACTGTTATCATAGCACTGCTTTAAAGTATGTCCACAGACGCTCCATCAAACGGTGTGCGTGTGGTGCTTGTGTGTCTTGATGCTAAATATATGTGTCAGAAATCCTCTTTCCTAATCCCACATATAACATATATATATATATAATATAGTGTGTGCGTGTGTGTGTGCGCATGTGCGTGCGTGTTCAGGAATATTAACAGCTCCTCACTGTAGCCATCGTGTCCTGTGGTAATTGAATTGTTTGAAGTCAGGCAGGGGGAGGAGGAATGCCTGTCAGTGATGTTTACTTGGACAAAAGAAGCATTAACTGGAATTAACTTGTATTAACTGGAAGAGATTCTGATGGACAGGCCATAAAGACTCTCCCACCCAATACTCCTCTTGTTTCCCACCTAAACAGTAATGGCAGTCTGGCAGCATATAGTGGCAGGTAAGAAATGTGTATGTACATCTACTGATGCACGTCTATGCATCTGCCTCATTCTGTAGTCCAAACATACAGCCAAGGTCGTGTCACGTATTAGATATGTAATAAATTCATGTTATTTGAAACTTCAGTGAACATTAAATATTCAGTTGCCATGACAATGGATAGTAATGATAAACATTCTGAGATACCCGATGGGCTCTTTTCCGTCTCGGCAATTCCAGATAATAATCAAAGCAACCAGCGTTAGTAAATCAGTTCATCAATGAAGTCAAAGAGCTTATATGTCGAGGCAAATCTATTTACATACGTGACACGTCAGCAATGAAAAGACAAAAAGAAAACAGAAATAATAACAGAATGAGAGGTTAGAATAGAGATGAAGCAAAGGGTATGGATAGAATGGGCTCACAGTTATCTATGGGTTTTGTTTTATTATTATCTATTGTATGTAGGCCTATTTAGCCTACTCTTTATTATTGAGTAATGTTTTAATATAGGCATATTTATTGTAGACTATTAGGCTATTAAAGGCAGGGTTAGTCATTCTCAAGGATGCATGCTAACTGTCTTATTTTGCACACACACTATGAGCAGTGAGGTTGGGTTTGACGATTGGTCTATACAGTGTGGTTATCAAAATCTTGAGGACTCAACCGTCTGGACAAGCGATCTGATCATACAGTATGACGGCTACATTTGGGCACGATCATTTTTGTCGCACAGTGTATGCCCAGCTTTAGGGTGGGATGAGAAGTGTGAGATCATGGGTGGGGGGTCTCTTGAGGCACTGCTAAACTGATTTAATCAGATCAACTAAGTGCCCTGAATAAACTTGCTGAATTTTTACACACACACACACACACACACACACACACACCACAACAGTGTATATATAAAGGATCTAGCCAACAAACATGAAGAGAGAGAGTAAAGTAACAATATAATTGTGATCTTATATTGATGTAAAAATCGAATCCCAGAATAAGAAATTACGATAATAAAAGCAGGAGGCACCAGGTTCAAGCTTTACAAACTCATCAGAAGCCATGACACTCACCTATTTACTCAAAAGTGGTTCCCAAAATGTGGATGAGGAACTAGATATTTATTTATTCATTGCTGGATGGCAAGGTGTTTTTTTTCCAAGGAACACAAGACCAGACTGTGACAGTGTCCTTAATGGATAAGTGTCAACTGTGCGGCACTTCAGAACAGAACATGGATGTTTAGGTCAGCAGACTAACTCAAAACGTACCCTAAACAATCAGAGATATGTCTGAAGGCCTTTCATTATATTACGCATTTAGGGATGCTATATGGGTTCTTGGAACGCAAATCAGAGCGCTTGCAACATAGGCTGTGTAGCTCTAATGCCAGTGGTCCTAAGTCCTGGTCCCGAAGGTCCGCTGCCCTGCATGTTGTAGAGGTCTCCCTGCTCCAACACACCTGATTCCAATGAATGGGTCATTAGAAGCCTGGCCCAACCCATTCACAGTAGACAGTAGATCGCCAAGACTACTGCTAGTGTCTGCCGAGGTCACTGTTCTAATGTAGAATGTGTTTACTTGTGATAACTAATATATGGCTGTTTCAGATACTATACTTATTGTAGGTCAGAAGCATCTGCTGAACAGCATATTCTAAATGTTCTTGAATTTTAATGATTTCTTCCAAATACAATGATGTGTATGCGAGCATGTGTGTGTGGGGACACAGAGGAATGTGCTTATAAAGCACAGTTTACAGCATGTGGGCCTATTGTATCATTGTATTGTGCTGAACACAAGGCCATGCCATTCTCAGCGCTGAATTACGTGATGACATTTTACAGTAAACATCGAAGAATTAAAGCTCAGTTCTCTACTATCTGGCTACGTAATGTCAGAGACAGACACTGGATCACATATAGCGGTATTATTAAAATACAGGAGGATAAAACATACTATAATTTGAATATCAGTGAAACATACTAGTTACAGTAGATACATATAAATATATAGTTGCGTTACTTATATACCATACCTCGTACTATTCCCTTATGGAGTTCACTTTGAGGCAGACAATGGAATTGTCACATGAGGAATATCCAGATATAGATGAATGGGTTGAGTCGTTCTGTGTTTCCACTGTGCTGGCTAATGGGGTGTATCTGTAGTGTGCGTGTATGTGTGCCCAAATCCAATTCTCTACAGTTTTTTCTCTCAGGTTACACACACACACACACACACACACATAAAGAGAGCCTGGGTAATGCAGAAGCAATGTCATACACTATGAATTGGTTTTTAAGTAGGGTGTGAAATGCTCACACACACACACACACACACAACCATTACCACAGTTGATCAAAACAAACACGGTGAAAGAACGGCCCAGGCCCGGAAAGAGAAAGAGGTGTTAATAGAGAACTGACACGGTGTAATGCAGAAAATGAGATGGGGAATGCCACGGGAGGGAAGACATATCCCGCTCTGCGAGCACACGCTAATGTAACTGGCATCAGCATGGGGACTAACAGTAGGGGTCACAGCTGTTGCCTAGCCCCCCAGCTGGAGAAACATACGACCCAAACATAGAGAAGAACGTCTCCACCAACCCCTGCGCAATACAGAAGGCTAAGTGGCTTTGAAGCGGCGGGGAACTGAACGTGGAATGGTATCTTGCAGGTGATATAACTAGCACAGCACGACAAGACGACTGTACAGTAGAAGTGCTAGAATTACTTCATAAGTTGCTTAGGAACAGTGGGAAAAGATGTGTAAGGAACCGTGTCATAGCTTTCATTGTGTCTAAATAAACCACAAAAAGAACCTGCCTTGCTGAAAATAAATGATTTATCTTGCCATGGTTGAGCTTCAACCATTATTATCTATATAGGCTATGTACATGTGTATTCCAAGACTTTACTTTACAGTCCAAAATGGTAAGGAGAATTGTAAATTAGCAATGAAAGTCAGTCAAAGCCGAGAGAAATTACACAATTCAAAGAGACAGAGAAAGTGAGAGGTCCCCCCAAAGTCCCTCTCATTATGAAACAAATAAAAGACAACAGGCTGCAGCGGTATGACTGAAAACACACAGATGAATATAGAGAGACAGATACCCCAGAGAACAACAAGCCTGTTTCTCCTCCCTTCATGTAATGAGGACAATAAGGTCAGTTATTTGCACCAACCTAACAAGAGATGAAGGGAAAGCTCTGGGCTCCCTCCATCTCTCTGTCGAGCACACCTTTTTTTTCCATCCTTCTTTCACCGTTTTGAACTCCCTTCCTTCCATCACTGTCTCCGTTTCCTCTATCCCTGCTGTCTTGTCGTTTTCGTACCTCCATCTCCTCCTTCTATCTGGGCTGTGCTTGCCCTCTGGGAGGGCTTCCACGGATGTGTCACGTATATATATTTATTATCTGTGTGTTCCAGGGTTTATTTGCATTTCACTCTTTCATTAACTTTAAACTGAAACTGCACTGCACATAACGATGTAACCAGAGCAGGCACTGATCCCACCTTTGGGCAATTTAGAGTCCAATTAACAAGCATGCAGACAGAGCAGGCAGATAGCACGCTATTTGTCATATCCGTTAAGGTTCATGTGCCTGTCTCTGGCTGTCCCGGTGGTTTGGGAACAAGCAGATATCTGAAGGTACATGCAGTATAATGACCAAAGACTAATTCACTGGAGGTTTTCAGTCAGGTTGATGAATGTGCCAATCCTATGTGCCCTCTCTCAGGTGTGTGTGTGTGCGCGCGCGCGTGCGTGCGTGCGTTCATCCAGATGAATTGAGACTGCTTCACATGTTCTCCCAGCGCCACATGATGCATGGGCCCACATGTATAATCATACTGACTATCAGATCATAATAGCTAATGTGGGGCAGGGAGATATGCATAACATATTACTGTAATAAAGGCCTATGTGTTAACAGAACACAGAGGGGCAGGGGTGTCTTAACAATGCAATATAATTGTTTGATTTATTTTTTATTTAAACTGTGTTGTGCACATTGCACTCATTTCCTCACTAAATTGTGTAGACCTACATACTCTAATATACTAAATATTTTATTTGAGTAAGTTTTTCATTATTTCAAATTGAGTTACTATTTACATATTACTCCATCAAATATTAACAATATTACTTTCATTATAACTGGGTATTAAAAGTAATTAGTTACGTTACTAGTTATATTACTACATTACTTTCACTATCACTATCCTGCCTCGCCCCTTCCGAACAATGACAACCCGTGTAGCCAGCTCATTTTAAAATTGAATCCTCTTTACTGCAACAATAATGAACCTTATGAGTAAACAATCAGCCAAGGTGAAAATATTGCAGCCTCTCAAACCAGATGATTGGACGGGTTGGCTCAATTAGCCTACCCTAAGTTTGCTAGGACCAGAAATCTCATTCTTGTAGTGCAGCATTACTTGGAATTAGTAATTGTAATATTATTACTGTTTTGGAAATAATAATTAGCTACATTAGCTACAAAAAAAAGTAATATTACAGTAACTAGTGACTAGAAATTAGTTACTGCCCAACACTGGTCCCAACTAATTATGTGTAATGTTGTCCCAACTAATATAGTCCTAACAGTGTTTGCCAGCGTCGGTTAAGCAACACAGCCGTTGAGCCTGTGCTAGCATTTGTATGCTAACATTGTCCAGATGGCCAGGCTGGCTGTTCAGAAAGTGGAGCACTGGGCCAAGCTCCCATTAAACAGGCTTAACACACTAATCACTCACCAGCACTGTGCAATACTTCTGCTTTTATAGGACACCAAACCCAAACAGTGTGAGTGAACACGTTGTGTAGAGCCTATACAATATATTTGTGTGGGATGTGTTAGGGCCTTGATATTTGTTGTCTAGTATGTACTGTATGTTCATTCATTTGGTCATTACTACAAAACACAGTCCAGCACTTTAGCCCTTATTTATTAACGGGCTGTGCAGCCATCTGGGTTTGGCAGGGTGTCAGATAGAGTCCATATTAATTAACACATTAGCGAGAATATAGTTGCAGGTTCGAGCAGAGAAGCGTTGCCATGGGGAAACACCCACTGTGGCCTTCTGCACCGCAGGCACTTCTGGTATACTGGTCCAACTGGCATCCTTGTCAACCTTTATCTGGCATCCATTGTGTGTGTGTGTGTGTGTGTGTGTGTGTGTGTGTGTTTTAATGTTCAGACAGGAAGTTCAGAATTCAACAGTAAAAAATTAATTAGGATTAAACAGCAGTGGTATACTTAGTATGTGACAATAACAATTTTCAACACAGGGAGGCGCTGAAGCATGTTTCCACCTGCAGACAAGTTCGTCTGGTTTTTACCTCCATGCTGCTGGTACCCATATATATGCTCATACAGGGTCCATGTTTAAAACGGACAGCACCTCCTCATAGATGTTCTTCATGATGAAGAACAACAAAAACAATCTGCCTGTATAAAATGAATGTGTCATTTGATTCAGATTTGCTCAACTAGCCTCAAGTCAAATATGCTGTAAGTAATTTGCAAAATTTGTCTCCTAAAAAAATTATTTCAGTAATTAGAATAATTATATCATCAAAATGATTAGCGTCATTCCTGGTTAGCGCCCACATAGGAGCTTGTGGTTTGCCAATTTGTAAATAAACAAAAAATACACATCAAATATTTATTTTAGCTGAATAAAGGTGATGTGGTTAAAGCTATACGTGCAGACTGTATGTTTTATTGGACCATCTTAACCATAGACTTAAAATAAGTAGACACAGTATTTGGTCAATACAGCCATGGCATTCCCGCGCGAATCTAGAAGCGGTAGCCAAGCGACCCAATCAGATGTCTGCTTCATAACAGACTGCATCATGAAGAGCATCACTACAGTATAGCACTTTCGACAAAAGTGCACCCAGCAGCTAGCAATGAGCAATGGATGTTGGAATTGTTTCTTTTCTGCAACATGTGCCAAATCATCTTAAATTCACCAACACACATCTGTGCTTTTTCTTTTTTTCTGCACCACGCACACAGTTCCCCCTACCCATGTGTATATGTTAACATTAAACCTCAGTCTCCATATTCAGCATGTTTATACCTCCCAAAAGACATTCACAAGTGCAGGGTTGACCTGCTAACACAAACACACACATAAGTGCGCGCACACACACACACACACACACAAGATGTAGTACAGTAGAATCCCACAAGCAGCTGGAGACCCAGACAGGTGGTAAAACATATGTGTGTGTGTGTGTGTGTGTGTGTGTGCATGAGAGAGTTTATTCTTTCCTACATACACGTTTTTACCTAGGTAGAATATGTGCCTTTCTGTCTATTCAACAAAATCATTCCCTTTATTCCTGACTATCCTGTGTGCTCTAAAAGCCAAATCGCAACGAATGTGAATATATTATGCTTCTCAAATACAATGATACAAAGTCAACAGATGATTGCTTTGGCTCATCTGTATTTCCTTCAGCCTTACAAGGTAGACTCTCACGTTACTGTCTGTGTTATTAGTGACTGCTGTGAGCTGGGCTCACCCGGGAAGCGCTGAGTCAGCGCAGTCTAGTGATGTCACCTATAATTTATCCTTCGTCTTCACACAATGCCGCCCCATAGGCGAATCGGCGGGTATCGGTTTACGTGTCCCATTGATTCAGAGCAGGTGGTTTAGCCGTCGCCACGACGTCAGTTAACCATCTGAAACGGCGACTCATCGTTATTCCAGGGGCTCAGGCCTGATTATGCAGATTTATTATTTATCTTATCTTTATCTTGATATAATCTTTAATGACCACTTCATCCATTTGGATTTTGGATCCATAACTAGTCAGTCATCATAATGAATAACTTGTGATGTCTTGTGACCCCCCGTTCTGTCCTAGTCTTGTCTTGCTCAGGCCCGTGTTCCCCTCGCCCCCTGCCCTGTGTGAGTCTTGTTAAATCCGCCTGTGTCTGCTCGACCTTGTCTGGTGTGCCACACCTGTTCCTCGTTGATGTTGTGCAATGGTCTGTCTTGTCTTCCTGTATATAAACCCTCATGTGTCTTTAGTCTGTGTCGGTTATTGTGAATGTAAATGTACATGGTAGTGTGTACGCTGCTCCCTGTGTTCTCGATATGTGTCTTGCATTTGGGTCTTCACCTCCGTGCAACACTGCATAACTTGTAGTGTTTATTGTATTTGGGAACGTGTTTTATAGCCGTCCATACTGTACTGCATGAACACAATTATTATTTTATTTTTTTTACAGTATTTATCAGACACTTTTATCCAAAGAGATTTAAAATGAATACTTTGTCAGTAGATAAACAGGTTATTACATCAGCAATTGTGAGCAAACATGCTGTTGAAATAATGACAGCATCTTGTCAGCATCACATCACCAGATTAGAGAAAGTGAAAGATTTACTGGATCAGTATTAAAGGAAATGTCACAGTTGTAGGTATTTTCACTGTTGATTTGTTTAACTGTTTGCTTCATTGTTTTTAAGTTCAGTAAATGCAACATATTTCTGTTTGCATCATTGTTTTTAAGTTCAGTAAATGCAACATATTTCCCAAGTCAATGAATAATCATGTTAATAAGGATTTTTTCCCATAAACGAGCAGCCTTACTGCCTAATACAACATGAGCTATATCAACACATTCCTCTTAGGAATATTATACACATCCCCTTGGCAAGGTTTCTGCAAGAAAGACATCAAACTGTGATAAATCCCTTTGTCTTATTCTGTTTTCCTCCCTTGGTGTTTTCAGTCTGTATCCCACTTAAAGTTATGTAGAGTGAAGCAGTCCGGGGGAAGCACATCTACTTGTGCATCTGTTGACAAACAGGTTGTGTGAAAGGCTCCTTTTGAAGTCTCTAACAAGCCAATTAGCATGAGGCCAATTACGGTTGACAGATCATCCAGGCAATAGGCTATGGCAGAGCATTTAGCAGGTTGTTATATTAACATGTTGTCAATATTCACTTATCTGTTTTATTTGGTCCTTAAGCATACTTAAGATATAGTGTAAAGTAAACACCAGATAAAGTGTTTATCTGGAATATTATACAGCAGTACAGAACAGAATGCACACAAATCTATATACTGTTAAAGCAATACAGTATGTTATTACTTCCTGACTATAACTCCCATAGGGCATCTGGTCTCATTTGTAGTTCCGACAGGGATGATAAATAGAGGTGCTCCAAGCTGCTCACTGTTAAGCTGCTTTCATTATAGTGAACTCTGTGTGACCTGCTGCTATAGCTACTGTCATGCATACTGTATACTGTACACACACACACACACAAGAGTTTATGAAACACAAGAATATGTCTGCTCACAGCATTTCCCAACTCTGCAGGGGGTAGCTGCTATTTAAAATCCCCATCCTAAGAAGGGTTTTATATTCCTGGGTCTCAGCACAAGATATACAAAACAAAAATACTTATAATCCAATACAAGCAAGAATTTGAATATACTGTATATATCCTATATATATATATGTTTGTTTTTTCCCACCAAATTCTACTTTTTCATAAAACATATACAGTATACTATACAGGATAAACCACAATAAACAGATGACAAGACACATGGGGAATATTGCTGCACCGTGAAGGTACCGATTAGCTCACATTTAGCTTGCAATAGCTGACTTTACCTTTAAACCAAAGCTGAACGGCGGGCCACATGCTCACCAAATAAAAGTTATAAGTAAACAGGTGACTCTCACTAGCATAACTGGGTGTTGCTTAGCCTGTGTTTGAAGATATTTTTGTCGATAAGTGTCTCGGCAAACACGTTATCACGTGAACGATGTGTTCAATGCGTTAATATGCACTGAGATGTATGCTGAAATATTGCGGAAGGAATTTGTTATTTTCTTTCACAATAATGTGAGTTAAAAATAGGCTACATGTATTGGATTTAAATGCATAGTAACTAGGCTACTTATTGTAAACTGTCAGTAGCGTATTATGCCTACAGGTCAGCGTTGGTTTAAGTCAGCAGTAGGAAACACTGTGGTCATGTTCAACCATAATGACAGAATTGGCAAACATAACGAACGTTTGCAAATGTTCGAGAACATATTCATAGAGTTTACCATTTGCTATGTGTTCGCAGAGAACGATTGAGAACACAAGCAAAGGGTCTGAGGAGGTAGTTCTCGGCGTACACACATTGACACTGGACAAAGGGTGACAGTTGAAATCTAATATGTTTGCAATGTTAACACAAAACGATCAAATGCAAGCTCAAAGCAAACATGTTGTGCCTCGAACGTTCGCCACTGTTCGCCAATTCTGAACGCACCTCTGCTGTCAATGAACGATCATGTTGGCCCACATAGCCTAGGCTACATCAAAACACTATTGCCGGAATATGAAGCTAGTCCTTGAAATCATCACACAGTAATAACACAGTTAGTAGGCCTAACTATTAACACATTTGTCCAGATGAAAGACTGGTGGATATTTACTTTTCAAGAAATGGATGTCAATGCTCAGTCTAGTTTTCATTGTTACAAGCCATGTTGTTTTGGCTGTAGCTTTAAGGTCTGGGAAGCAATGGCATTAAATGTTGCTTTGGATGTTATTAGAGTTGCAGACCAGTTACCCTTACGATCATATAGCTTAATGCTTTCTTTGTAATGTGATGCTGCGATGCATAGAATGCAGTTGTGTGAGAGGAAATGCAGTTTTTGAGGTCTCATCTGACCATCTCCACCTCCATGTTACATGATTAATTGATGCAGTTAGATGCATGCTGCTTTGCTGCCATATGATGCAGAGTTCTAGTGATCCTCTGACTTTCCTTGCTAGAGTTAACCGTAACTATAGGAATATAATGTGGCGTTACCATGAAAAATGTACAATTTACTATAGTAAACCTATATTTACTGTAGTAATAGTCAATATTTTTCATTTTTGGACATAAATATATTTGTTTTCAAAAAGACAGGTGAGTAAAGCTGTAGCCTATTGAACATAATGTAGCCTAACACAATGAAGCAGGGATACCTAGATTATTGTCATTAAATAAGATATTATAGTCTTTAAAAAATATATATAGTAGCAGTATATATATATAT
>JAODTR010004209.1:0-12222 GCA_025399935.1 Amblyopsis rosae | reverse complement strand
TTGCTGATGTTGCTCGGGAAAGGGAAGTTTGGGGTCCCTTGCTGAAGCTGCTTCCCCCGCGACCCGACTCCGGATAAACGGGAGAAGATGAATGGATGGATGGATGGTCATTCTTTAGGTTGTAGAAAGAAAAATTATTTGGTGTTCAGACGTTGTGTGCACGTGTGTGTGTGTGTGTGTGTGTGTGTGTGATTTGCTTCTGGCATATTTTTATAGTCTATCCAAACACAGATGGGTGTTAGCTTAGGTGTAGCTGAGCTGTGTATCTGGATATATCTTGTAATTTCATTTCCTGACATACAGTAGGACAGATATTGCTGGCTTCGGCATCCTCACTGCTCACATAACCAAGACAACACATTATTAAACAAGCAAGCTGTAAGTTAGTGTTTTATTCCACAGCAGGTATCCAACAGTATACTACAGTAGACCACTTCATTCAAATAATAACTACACCAGCTAACTTCATCATGTCCCCCTAACTGGATGGCAATGGGGTCAATTAAGATGATGAGCTGATTAGCTGGAATGAAATGTTGCTCACTCAGCTGCATGGCAACTGATTGGATGCCGCTAGTTTAGTTTGTAAAGTCAGTTGGTGTCCATTGTATTACGTGATGCTTTTGAATGTGAATGCAGCTCAGTGGATATCTCGCTTCTCAAGAAATTCTGAAACTGTATGCTTTTGCTGAGGGACGTGGTAGGCATATTCAGTTAGCTTTCCTGAATCATTTGTCCCAGGCATTGCCTTGAATCTATATGAATCTATGGGCAGCACAGCTGAAGCCGAGTCCTATATTTCAGGGGCAATCAGAAACTAAACAGTGAAGCTATTTACTTATTTGGTTAGCAGTTAATTGTGCCCTTCCGCAACACTTAACAGCTTCCTAGTAAAACAATTTAATGTCTATCCACGAGTAGCTACAGGCACAAGATGGATTCCACATTAAACCATGTCTTGCGCTGCGTCTCAGAGCAGCCGTGTGTTTCTACAGTATGTATCCTGCCTACCCCTGGGGCTCAGCAGAGTTGGCAAAGTTAAGCACTGGTGTTACTGCCCACAATATAAATTTACATCAGAGAGCGAATGGGAAGGAGTAGGACGGTGGGTTCACATAGATTAATGATTCCGAACTATATCACAAGGGAACATGTAGGTGTCTCTATTCCCAGCTAACAACGCACCAGCCGATTGCACTAATTGGTACACCTTTAACCAGAGTAGGGGGAGCTAATTATGGAACTCAGCTGCCGTGGTTGCATGAAATGAAAACCCCAGGGCCACCGTGACATATGGCTGGGGAGGCGTGGTGATAAAATACCGCGAGATCCTGTCATTCTCCACTTTAGCCCGTCCAGAGGGTATATAATGAGCCAAGTACCCTAGACAGACTTTCACTTTGTGGGAGAATGCCTCCAAGTAGGGCATTAACTCCCTAAGTTAGAATACTGAAGCTCTAGTTTGTTTACAAATAAGGACTATAACAAGTGTATGTGTTAAACCAGATACAATATATAGTTAGTTATATATAATAGACTGGTTAAACCTACAGAGCAATGATACAAAAAAATCTTAAACACACCAGTCAGAGATGTATCTCAAGATCTAAAGATTAATTTGATGCATTACAAGATACATAAATATGGTTTAAGATATAGGCCTATAATTGTATGATAATTTGCCTTATTTTCTTATGTTAACAATGTTTAGTAGTTCAGCAGACAATTTTACAAATGAAAAGACTGTATAGAAAAAGGACATAATAAAGAGTAATGACAATGAGAACCACTGATCAATTATATACGACTAATAGACTGTACAGTGTTATACAGTAGCTGTTCCCTTTATTATTAACTTTCCAGCCCTGGTGACGAAGCCAGCTGCCAAATCTGAACAGCTGCCTGTTTGAAAATGCTTAATTATCGTTGCTGACTCTGCCTTTTAATTGCAAGCAAAGTTTCCCTTTTAAAGATCACATTTTCTGGGGACAGAGTCGCTCTTCCAGACTGCACCAGATTCAGGTTACCGATGGCAACAGACATGCTTGCCATGGTTTATGCAGATTCATTCGACGCCTTCTTCCCAGTGCTCGAACTGACAGGCTGGGCATCATCCAGCAGCAGGTCAGGTCTTACACAGAGAGTTGGTGGGTCCACAATGTCTATGTACTTCAGGCTCTGATAGACCTTTGGACCACCATGGTTTAGTGGCTTGTTATTGTGCTTGAATTTCTCAAGACGGAGCCTGCAGTGCCATAAAGAAGACATGCATGCTTTTTGGTTGGGTATGTGCAACTGTCTATAAAATGCTTGCAATAAAGTGCTAAACCGTACTCACCATTTCCCTGGTTTTTCCAAACACTGCATACGCTCAATGTCTTTCTCGATATCTCTGTCACTGAAGGATGGTGGAGGATCTCTGAATCTGTTATTCGATTCTGCCTGCAATTAGGCCTCAAGATGAACCCATCAGTTCAGATCAGCAACCGGTGTAGTGAGGGAGAGAAAAACTTGTGCTATACTATGTTTCCGGGATAATATTTAAAAAGGTGTCTTCCATTAACATGTCATACTCACCTTTAGCTCAACACCGTCCTCAGTATTATCAGCACTGATGGCGTGTGGGGAACACGATTTTATATTTGGAACCTCATGAAGTGGCATACTAAAAGGATCAGTCGGAGTGTCATAGGGAACAGCAGGATGCTTCCAGCAGGAAGAAATATGTACATTCCAGTTGTCAGATTGCCCAAAGGTCCCTAGGAGGGATGGAGACCAGGAATGTGTCAGCTGCAACATTTGCGACATCAAAGTTTACTCAAATGATATGTCACTGCGGTTGGTGTAGGTCTGTAGGATGGCGACATGGCCAAAATCTCATCATTTGAAGTGTCAAAATGTCGCAATCTCTTTGCAATGGTGTCTTTTTATTGGCTCCTTATTATGGTATTCTATACGTTTTTCTTTAAATTGTGGACATACAAAATATGCTTGATACGAATCTAACATACCCAAAAAGTACAGCCACCCAATACATTGCACCGTGTATGATTAACACAATGTAAATATCCCTTAACTAAGGTCCTATATGACATTTTAAACATTAATGTATAGCAGCAAACAACAATGTAAATATATAGTGGAGTAATGTTGTCCTGAGCAGAGAATGACATCATGAGTATGAAAACAAAAAACTCCTGTCATTTGTTTTCATAACGGCTGACTGTGTGAGCGTGTGTGCATGTGAGCGTGTGTGCTTGCACGCATGCGTGGACCACAAAGGATTTGTTTTGGTCTGAGAAGCTGGTGCTTAGTCTGACATCTAGTGGCAAACAAGAGCATACATAATTTCTTTACAGTAAATAACCCATAGTGTCAAAAACTGAACAACAAATGTAAAATGCACTGTAAGCACCTATGAACTCTCCATAGAAACTCCACAGGCGTACAGTGCAGTCAGTAGATGAAGTGAGAACCACTCGATCATGGTCAACAATCTGCAGACTAAGAACAATAAAAATACATCTTATTAAATGGGTCGAGGCATTTCAGTGTTAACTCATTTTTACCTGTCTTCTTTATTTAGTATAGACAGTCTATTCTAGTATTTTGGACATTGATTCTGTAATAAAGGTTTGATTGATTGATTGATTGATTTATTGATTGATTGATTGATTGATATACATATACCATATGAATGACACATGTAGTATCTTGTTTTATTCTAGACTAGTAATAACCAAAACACTGCAAAGATCTAAAATGAATAATCATAGCATAAAAAGTTATGACTTGTGTTGTGTGAATTTTCTTTTTATTGCACAATGCATACCCAGTAATGCTGCAGGTGTGGGCACGCCAAATGTTTTCAGCTAAAATAGAAAGAAATTACATATGCACTGTAAGCATGTGTGTATGCTGCATACAGTATAGTGTAGACACATACACCCAGATAGATATTCAAGTGCATTTGAGTTTCTGTGATTCGTAATAGAATAGAGGAAATGGTACTAACTCTTTGGTTGGCTTTGATTTGAATTAGTAAGAATTTTCTTCAGGTTGTAAACATATACGTATCCTCCTTTGTCAGCTGCATATAATGTGTCCTCTTGTGTTAGAGCCAGTTTTGTTATCTTTTCTTGTAATCTAGACTGAGAAAGAAAATGCTGTAAATATTTATAGAAATGTCATGTATTGGGCAGGCTATGATGATTTACAATCAAAACTGATATTTGTACACGCTCACAATCTATTTTTTGGCAGTGCTGTAAGTGACATTATTGCCAAAAAAGTTATTTTTAAATAAGGCTTAATATGGAGACTAGAATTCCTTTTATACATTTAAGAAGGTGACATGAAGTCACCCTCCCAACATGAGGAGGCTTAAGCTGTCTTAATGTGGTAAATTAACCTTAAGTTTCCCTACACTAGTTAAGGTACAGAAATAAAGGTATAAGTGTATGCAGAGAGGTTGGTGTATAGGAAACTGGGGCAAATGGCTCTGCTTCTAATGACCAAACCAAAATTATGGCAAATGGGGAACTGCAAATAAATAAAATGTCAACATCTTAAATTAATGTAATTAAAGGAAATTTGTGTAAAAAAGGAGAGAACATTTACCGTTTCAAAGCTGCATACCAAATGTCCTCCACTGAGTATGTTCCAAAAATTAATAGAACCTTTTATTAAAGAAAATACATCATAAGGAATAATATATTACATGTTATTACACAGGGTGCTGGATGAGCAATCCTTCACTGTATTCACCACTGTTCAAAACACTAACCTTTGACCCCTGATGACAGGAGACCTTTAACAGTGGAAAAGTCCGTCTCTGTACGATTCCTTAGGAAGAGAAGGCCTGGAACACTCATGTCCACACCTGTTTGACACACACCCACCAACTGTCACAGCAAGTATTATATTTACTGGACTAGATATACTGTAGTGTTTGTTGGAGCTATACTTTTCTGCTTCACAATTATCGTATATCATGTAAATGTATCGGTTTAATCACAGGACACCAATGTCACCTAGTTGAATGGGGGAAAGAAGGCGACATTGTATACGTCCAGACATCACGTTCCATACTATGATCTCTCCATCATAACTACTGGTTGCCAGAAGAGATGGTGGGCTCTGTGCGATGCATAGGATGTCATCTTTATGGCCGTTTTTCTGGAGATAGACACACGGAATGTTATTCCGCACAGCTGGAGTCAAAAATGAATGTGTGGTGGGAAGAGGCCACTGCTGCTGAATAAAACTTTAATAAGCTACAAGCAAGTAAACAAGCCACACCAACAACTTAAAATCGTTAATGATGTGGAGTGAACACATCGTGTTTACCCCCGACTTTACACAATAAATGGAAAAACAGTTTGTACCAAAATTCACTTTAGATAAATGATTATGTATAGCCCTGCAAGCCAACAACAAGCAAAACACAACATAATAACAATGACTACTTTTTTGTGCTTAAATATAATTTGTACTTTGTGCTTTTGATTGGTGTTAGCCTATGCATACTTAAAGGAGTAAAGCTTCAAAACAAAACAATCTTATGTAATACTGGTTTCAACCACAAGGGAAACAATGCTGAGTGGAGCACTGTCAGCCAATGAGAACAAGCCCTGTGTCGGTGTGATTTACGGAGCACAGACCAGCTGACATTTCCACCTGGATGCTGATTGGCAGGTGGTTCTGTACCTCACTGATGATTATTTTCAAATTAGTTTGTTTTCAGACTGATTGCAATGCAAATTATAGAGGTGGGGCTAGCAAAATCAAGATGCTTTAGATAGGATAATTCTGGAAATATACTTTGGAAGGGCAACATACAAGAAAAGGTCATCTGACCCTCCCAGGTAGTTTGTTACACAGAACCATCTGGGAGGTCGTCCTTGGACATTTTAGAATAAGTAGGCACTTGGTGATTGGATGACCCATCTGTCTGTCGCTGCCTTGGGATGCTGGTTGGGCCGCACCACTGGTGGTGTTCTCAAATGTGGATTCTCAAGAAATTGTTATCTCACAAATCCACCTGCCTTGCAAAGTGAAGTAAAGTCTTTAAACTAATCCTGAACGTGCATTGGTAACATGAGGGACATATACTATAAGACAAGAGGCCCAATAATCAAGAAAAGGCAGTGATGGTATTTTTTAATTAAGAAGTAAAACATTAAGCCGTGTGCTCGAAAACTAGCCTTTTTTTAAGTCTATTAAAATTAACAAACTGGCCATCTGGAGAACCAGAAGAATTCCCAGTCAGCCATAGACTCATGGGCAAGAGAAAATAGACCAATATTTATAGAACACCCCCATTGATATCCTTATATCCAAGGCTCTTATTAGAAAAAATATTTAATGGGAAGGTCCACAACAATTAAAGGAGGTTACATATATTGATTGTATTCCAGTATTTCTCTTCTAATGAACTAATGGAAGTGTGTGTGTGTGTGTGTGTGTGTGTGTGTGTGTGTGTGTGTGTGTGTGTGTGTGTGTGTGTGTGTGTGTGTGTGTGTAATGATTAAATGGCCAAAGGAAAGTGGTTGTATAGCACCAACTAGGCCTAGAAATATAGTGAGAATAATATAACTTTAAAGTTAATTCAAGGTATTTTGTTACTCCAGTGAGTTTTAGTCACAAAAAACTCAATACCAGCAGGCTTTTGACACGCAATACTGCAGTCATTGCAATGCACGGTACAGTATACATTATATGTGAATTTTCTACTGAGGCAACCTTCCTGCAAGCGTATCATTGTCAAATACATTTTGAACATATAAAACATTGTAACAAAATATTTATAATAATATAAATGAGCTTTTCAACAAGCAAACAAAAACTTGTATAAAATATTAAGCAATTGTAATTTCTGCAGACCTACAGTAACATGTATGCTGATGACTAAATGTGAATCAGATTTGAATGTTTTCCCTCTTAGCCTTCCGTCTATTAGCACTATGTCATATAAGCAACTCTGTGTTGAACATCTTTTACATACTGTAAGGTCGACACAGGACTCTTTGGGAAGTGTTTCTGTTGATTTTCATTGGCTGTTAGCATTGTTACTTACAAGTATGTATCAGTAAATTCCAGTGTGACGCTACAGTGCATTTATTAATTTAAAATTCAACATTTATTTAAAGCAGTAACTGTAGCCTACTAATTTAACAGATTTACAAGACATGTACATCTTGTTAGCTTTCCAACAAATTCCTTATCGTAAGTGTATCGTCAGACTTGGTCATTGAGTTATGTAGTAGGTTGACGTGCACGTCAATTAAAATACATCACTTGTTAAGCAGATTGCCAACGCTGTGTCCCACACTGTTTAAGGGGTTGTGTTTGTGTTTGTGTAAGGGTTGAGTGATATGGTTGTGTGTGTGCAGAGTTGTGTGTTTAGGGTTAGGGGTTGTGTGTGTGTTAAGGTTGTTAGAGTTGTGTGTTAGGGTGCCGAGCCATGTGGATGTGGGTTCCATCCCCAACAGGCCTGGCCAGCCAACTAATATGTAACTAATGGTGTTTGTTAATTGCTCACCTGGTCATCTGGCCACAAAGGCTGAGGCCGCTGGACATGATGAGAACCCTCCGGTGTGTCCTAGCAAAGTTAAACAGATATTGAACTGTACGGACATTTAGTCAATGTGTTTAGTTTCAAGCATTTACCACTGCAGGGAGTTATAGGTCACAAATTGTCACACAAACACATGGCCATGGTAAAATAGATTTAGGTATTTACACTGTTCACATAACCATGAAAACAACTGTAGTTTATAGGAAAACTTTTAATATGCAGTACTAGAATAAATATGATTACAATACTATACTAATAAAAAAATATATAAACAAATAAAAATATATAATATAACATTTTATTGAAAATTATAATAATACATTATTTAATCATTATGAATCCCTCCCTTTTATAGCCACTTTTAGTGCTACTATCGTAATTTCCTCAGTATTAACCGCACCGTATATTAACCGCAGGTCAGAATTTTATGTCATTTTTAAAAAGAAACTGGTCTATTATCCGCACCTGTGTATTAACTGCAATTTATTCAATGTTACGTCATCGAGTTAGAGTTAAAAAAATAAACACAACAAAAAAAGTTGAACACCAACCACTTCAATATACCGGTATGCGCTAGCTAGGCTACGTAAATTATGGTAGTACGATTGTTTGCTACTGTGTTATTAACAAGCGAAGGCGCCAACAAACAGCATGACTAAAAAAATGGCGTTATTAATATATATCTGTGCTTGCAGGAGATACGTGAAAAATGCTCAAATTATGTGTATTTTGTCCAGCTTCCTACTCAAAGTCTATACCGGTACCGGTAATACTGCCAGAAGGATTTACCTGGATTTCACTCAAAAAAGGCCAAGTCATTTTCCTTTTCTGTTCATAATTTATTTCCAAGGTCAGTTCAGTTTGCCACTGCCCCGGTACCGTAGTGGTACCGGGCATTTAGCCAGTAGGCTACCGGCAGGTAAAAAGCAACAGTGAGGTCTTTAGAGAAGTAGGCTACATAATCTCGCCAGATCACCATTAAGATGAAAGCAAATCATATGTTTGGCATGTAGAGTCCATTCAAAGATGTTATATTCTCTCTGATCCATTTTTCCCATGGATGTATTATAAGAACTGGATACGGTGTCTTAAAATGGCGCCCATTCATTTACTGCTCAAAAGCGCATCCGCCAATAGGGGTGGAGCCTAATCCGAGTTTTGGGGAGCAGACGTCATAACAGTCATGCGCATTCGGCTTTAACGGTCGCGTACGCGCTTTCACATCACAGCGCTGAGCACTAGAATTTGACACAAACAAGCCAATGTACAGAGTACAGTCTAGCTGCTGTGGTCTAGCCGTAGCACTATAGTCCTCATAGGGACAGTCAGTGCGAGATTATTTGTTGTTTAGAAAACATTAGACAGTTTTTAGAATGTTATAAATAAAATAATAATAATACAAATATAAAGGAATGATTATTTATTTTTTGGTCTGTGTTGGATGTTGAGATGCCTACCATACCGTTAATTATGGAGGACCAGGACTGCCATAATAATAAATATATATATATATATAAATATATATATATATATATAAGTATTATATATAAGTATAAATAAATAAACAAAAGTATAAATAATTAAATAAATATAAAAATAATAGAAGAAATAATTACGTTTTTGTAATAAAAAAGACTATTTCTGTATTTTTACATGTATTTATTAATTTATTTGTGCGTTTCTTAATTTTTTTATTTTCATATTTCCACATTTCCTTGTTTTATTTATTTCTGTATTTCAGTGGCCGTAAATGTTAAGAAGGTAGGCGGTCCTACCTCAGGCTACAGCCGGATTGGTTATTGGGGTGTAGTTGGAGGCTATTCGGTTAAACAAGAAATGTTAAAATAAAAAAAAGACATATTCTATCTTTGTTATTATCACGTTAAATGTTTTTTATGATATGACAATCCATTTCCAGCAGGGAATACAATTTCGGTATGAAATGCAAGTGTGTCTTTATTAATGAGCAATGTTTCGATTAAGTAAATCAACACACCATTATTTAAGAAGCCTATTTCTAATAGCCTATATTAATCTAATGTAGTTATTGATGTGCACATCACTCTTGATAATATGCCTGTCCTGCAGACTCAACTTGTTTATGCTATGGTAGCCTGCAGTTATTGTATCAAAATTCTCACACAAAAATTTTTCACTTTATTTCAAATAATCGGACTGTCTTTTGTGTAGGGCATCTCAATTTGCAATTTAAACCATATTAGAACTTTCTGAGTGATTTAGAAAAAAAGCTATTGAAATTTGTTATATTCAAAAAAAATATCAAAACTTTATTTCAAAGAATCATGGACTGTTTTGTGTAGGGAATCTCACTGAGCAATTTAAATCTGTCACGTAACGGAGGTAAGGACCCCAACACTAGACACGTAGCTAACTTAAACCGGGTTTATTCACAAAAAGGAAACAAATGGGCAGGAACACGGGGAACAACGCGACATTGACTTAACATCAACAATAACCGACACAGGACTGGGGAAAACACTGGGGCTAAATAAGACATGACATAGACAAGACATGAAGACAGACCATTGGCTAACAACAACGAGGAACAGGTGCAGCACATCAGAAGTGATTACACAGACACGGGCGGAATTAACGAGACTGGGAAACACGGGGCATGGAGTGAAGGGCAAACAGGCTCAATATACAGGGTAAACACATGAAGTGATGAGAATAGCACAGGACAGGGATCATGAAACATTACAAAACCATATTAGAACTTTTTGAGTGATTTAGAAAAAAAAGCTATTGAAGTTTGAAATTTTCTAAAAAAATATCAAAACATTATTTAAAAAAATAATGGACTGTGTTTTGTGTAGGGCATTGTAACGCTTCCCTGGTCTCGCCGGTGTAGGACGGCCGGAGAGACTGCCCACATTCCCAGTGCTTCACGCCCTCACGTGCGATCAGGCAGATTGCCGCCAGCCGTGTGGGCATGAGGGCATAAAGACTGGTGACTCCGGGGAGGGGGTGTGGGTTATTGTTGATGTTACGTTGTTTCACGTCATGTGCATGTTTTCTGTTCGATGTCTGGTTACGTGACAGTATACGCCTTTTGTTTAAGTTTTGTTTTTGAGTTTGTATTTGCTGTTTGAGTTCTTTTCAGTTGAATTAAAGGACGAGCCGTGGGGCTCGTTGCTTTTCCGGCATTTTCTGTTGTTTTTCGTTCATTTGCACTCGCCTCACCACCCCAGCATTACAGAATAACCCACCTAACCAGAGTGCAATGGACTCAGGTTTTGCGGCCGGGACCGATCGCTTCGTCCGGATGGCAGCGGAGATCCGCGGCATGCTTGCTGGCGGGCTCTCCGCAAACTCACCAGCTGCGGGCTTGCGTGGCCTCCCCCCCACTCCAACGGCGGAAGGCAGCGCTTCTCCTCTCGGTTCCCCAGCGAGGGCTGATTCGGCGCTTTCGCTGTCGGGGGCCAGAGCCGCCCCGCGTCAGGGAGTCGCCGCTCGCCGAGGGCCCGCCAGAGCCGCCCCGCGTCAAGGAGTCGCCACTCGACGAGGGCCCGCCAGAGCCGCCCCGCGTCAGGGAGTCGCCGCTCGCCGAGGGCCCGCCAGAGCCGCCCCGCGTCAAGGAGTCGCCACTCGACGAGGGCCCGCCAGAGCCGCCCCGCGTCAGGGAGTCGCCACTCGACGAGGGCCCGCCAGAGCCGCCCCGCGTCAGGGAGTCGCCGCTCGCCGGGTTCCGCAGGAGCCGCCCCGCGTCAGGGAGTCGCCGCTCGCAGAGGGTCCGCAGCAGTCGCATCACGCCTCCTCATCTGCTGGGCCTTCCATGCCGCAGCAGCTCCTGCCGGCCTCCTCCTCTGCTGGGCCTTCCAGGCCGCAGCAGCTCCAGCCGGTCTCCTCCTCGGCTGGGCCGTCCCCGCCGCAGCAGCCCCTGGTCGGGGTTCCGCTGGAGCCCGAGGCCTGGACATGGCCTCCTCCACCACCTGGGCCACATCCTGATCCTGCCTCCGGGCCACAGCCACCTCGCGTCGGCAGTCCGCTCCGCGCCGGGGGTCCGCCGGAGCCGCCCCTCGTCAGGGAGCCGCCCCGCTTCAGGGAGCCACTCCGCGCCGGGGGTCCGCCGGAGCCACCCCGCGTCGGCGAGCCGCTCCACGCCGGGGGTCCCCCGGAGCCGCCCCGCGTCAGGGAGCCACTCCGCGCCGGGGGTCCGCCGAAGCCGTCCCGAGTCGGCAAGCAGTGCCACGCCGGGGGTCCACCGGAGCCGCCTCGCGTCGGGAGCCTGCTTACCGCCGAGGGGTCGTTGGAGCCGCCTCACACCAGGGGCTCGTCAAGACCGCTCCGCGTCTGGGAGCCGCTCCACGCCGGGGGTCTGCCGGAGCCACCCCGCGTCAGCGAGCCGCTCCACGCCAGGGGTCCGCTGGAGCCGACCCGCGTCGGCAAGCAGTGCAGTGCCGGGGGTCCGCTGGAGCCACCCCAAGCGGGGGGACCGCTCCACGCCAAGGGTTCGTCGGAGCCGCCTCACACCAGGGACTCGTCGAGACCGCTCCGCGTCGGGAGCCTGCCTCACGCCGGGGTTCCACCGGAGCCCTCCTGCGTGGGCCAGCCGCGTCACACCGGGGGGCCGCCGGAGCCGACGTGCGTCAAGGAGCTGCCGCTCGCAGGAGGCCCGCCAG
>JAODTR010004208.1:0-12223 GCA_025399935.1 Amblyopsis rosae | reverse complement strand
GGGAGTCCCAGGTCCCACTGGTGAAAAGGGTGATGAAGGCACTTATACAGTCCAAGGGTCCAAACCTTAATACTCCATATGCATGAATTATCCAAATGGGGCGTGGTTAGGCTGCTGGATCACTACACATGATTGAATATATTATTTCAGTTAGTTTGTTTTCAAGTAAACAATACAAATATCAACCAGTAAACAATACAAATATTACCTTACAATACAAAAAAAAATGTATTTCTTTCTTTCTTCCTTCCACCATCACTTCAGCGGAGCATCGGGGAGCAGCAGCGAATCGGAGAGCAGTTCGGAGTCTGACACCGACGAATCAGAGAGCAGCTCTAGTGACAGTGAATATAACCCCGCCTCCAGGACCAACACTCCAGAGGTAGGATCATTATTCTATGTGAGAATGTTTGTGTGGTTCAACGTGCACATACAGTACATGTATGAATGTAGTCACTAATTATTAGTGATTAGTTAGAGGTCCAAATAACTTTAACTAATCATTACAGGAAACCCCAAGGACACTTTACAGTGGGGATTTCATCAAGGCTGAATGTGAATTACACCAGAAAATGTCAAGATTATTGTATTATGTATTAGGACAGAGTGTGTGCATGAATGCTTGTACGTTACATTACGTCTTCGTAGCCTCTGGGTGTTATGTATGTTGCACTCATAATAATACATGTCAAAAACACTAGATTGTCATATTAATATTATTTTATCTCATTGATGATTTGATCAGGAGAGTTGCAGAAATAGGATAATGAAAGACATTTTCCTTTCATAGTCTTTCACCAAGCTTCAGTTCTAAACGTCCTTCAACAGGACATATTTACAGTACAGTGAATAGAGGGTTCTAAATAAAGACCAGCCACTCGCAATACGCTAATTAGCAATACGTGTAATACTAGTAAACAGGAGAGTGCACAAAATCAATGTGTTTGTGAGCGAATGAATGGCTTTGACGGGACTGGCTATATATTACACAGTCCATTTACCATTTCAAAGAGGTTATCTCTGTGTGTATGAGGAAATTAGTGGGTGCTTGAGTGTGACTGTGTGGATAGCTTGTTTGTAATTGCACCAATGGCACTGTTTACTGCAGTTTTAATTATATATTTCAATGTTTGCTGGATTTGTACTCCTACAGTCATCATCAAGACAGCTGGGCTTTCTATAAGGGTCATAAAGATAATTTAAATTTAAGCAAATTAAGTGTTTATGTCTTTATAGGTTAGTAGTAGACAATGGGATTTCTATAAGTGTCATAAAGATAATTTAGAGTTAAGAAAATTAAGTGTTTATAGGTTTATAGGCTAGTAAATAGAGGCATCCCAAGGATGTGAAATCCATGTATAGAAGTTGGTTCTTTATTTTATTGGTTGAACCATGCGTTTTTCTGTCTCTTAAATACTTTTAATCTTTCCTCTTTTGACACACCTCCATATTAGCCTGAGCCTGCTTCCACAAACAAATGGCAGTTGGACAGCTGGCTGAACAAGGTCCAGCCTCAAACCAAACCCCTCGTGCCCCCACAGCCTCAACATCATAACGCAGGTTGGTTCCTGGCGGCAAACCTCAAAAACTAGACCTATTGTAAATACAGCAAACGACTCACCCCTCGCTCTAACCACACGTCATGGACATTTCACCTATTGAAAGCGGCTCTCGCGTTCTAAAAGGTTCACTCCTTGAGCGTTCTATTAATTTCTGATTATCTCTACATTTCAGCCCTTCTAAACTTAATGATACTGTGCGCCTCACTAAAAATAAATGTGTGCCGTGGCAAAATGAAACGTTAAAAAAAGTTCCACTGTCTGCACCCACCCAGGCTTGGTCGCCCAGGCCTCAGACAGCTTCTCCCCAGGTGATGAAGCACCAGAGGTGGGTGTGGCTGGTAAAAACAAGCCCTGTGGAGCCAACAGTACCACCATGATGCCTGCACTGACCACTGAACACAAGGAAACAAGGGCGGCCTTCTGGTATGAGAAAGCATTTTAATCAAAAACAATGGACACAATGTGAAGTGTTTGCTAATGCTACTGTGGCTGTGCCTTAGCCCAGGCAGAGAGAAGGGTAAGACCAAGCTGAGCCAGAAGGCCTCAGTGGACGGCCAGAGGTCCAAGATGAGGATGTCGCCGGGGCTGTTGTCAGGGTCAGAGGTCACAACCCCCAGGAGAAACACCACCGGGAAGAAACAGCCGAGAAGGATCGAGCGTTCCAACGCTGTGGAGGAGAATCAGCACCCTGCATGCAACAGAACAAACCAGCTCAGGTAGGATAGAAGCAGAGAAATTAAAACATGAATAAATGAGAACAACTACCAATAAACATACTGTACATGAACTTCACACGTGACTACATGTCAACTAGGCTGGCTCTTCCTTACAATCGCTCTCAAGATAAACTATTTTTACATTATATTCTGGAAACCCTGTTTGCTTTAGTGTTTTATCAGCCAACCTGCTGGCAGACCAAGGGTTACTGCGATGGCGCTGAAGTCAAACGTGTTTCTAAACGTTGGTAGAGATAGATGAATTGATACAAACAGTTGTAGCTTTGCCGATTGGTTAAAGGCTGTCCATTTGATTCAAATTTAACCAGAGGTCTCTGCCCAGTAAGGAAACGACTGATTTCTTCCCAATGAAGTGCCCAGACCATATTGGGTCTGGTTAAACCAGTAACACATGTAAACCACGTGTAGAGTAGGTTAGCGGTTAGAATAGGTTAGCGATTAGGTTAGCTGACTCCCAGCTGTCCCGAGCATGCCTAATTTACCTGTAAACATGCTAGATCAAGATGCCTATCTGTAATGTAATTGTACTCACAGTACGTCGGCTTGTATGAAGGTGTAAGTACATATATTCATGTACGAGAGGTTGGGGTGGCTTCGTGAATGTCATACAATTGAATATTACCGACTGGGAGATATTTATTGAGTTCACCTCCACGACCATTTGTCTGGTTTATGTACTGTCTATTAACAGGATTTCCCCAAAGGTTATGAGCAGATCCATAACATTAGATATGTAGTAAGTTGGACATTTATTGGTGTATCAGGACATTGGTGTAAGGTTTTTGGCCTTGCAGGTATGTGATACAATAATGCTCTCTGGTCTTTTAATGGTGCATTCCATTGCAATACTGTATGTTAACATGGGAATCTCTATAACCTTGTTTGCTTTTAAGTTGTATATATTTTCTTCATTGATTGCAGACAGGGTTTGGTAGGTTACTTTTTAAATGTAATCCTTTAGTTACTAGTTACCAGACAAAAATAATGACCTAAATTTAGTAACATAACTTTCCATTATTTATTTCACGCCTAAACATTGTTTTTTGAAATGCCATCCAAAGCAATTTACTGCGTTGGCATGTCAAATCTTTCTATTTTTGTGACCGTTGGTATTGCTCAGGAGATCAAATTAAATTAAGACGCCGTTTAAATTATTGATTGACGTTAATGAAAGGTTAATAAGAGAACCGCTGATTGTCTTATGCACTCTTCTTCTGCAAACTTCCATTTTAAATTTGAAAGTAGTCCTAGAAGTGATCATCACATTTTTTATGATTAATACCTGTAATCTGATTCCACAATTTTAGCTGGTAACTGTAATGGATTACAGATACAGTTTTTTTCTAATTAGTTACATTATTTGTTTGATTTCTGATGCACTCTTTCAGCCCCTCATCCAGAGACAAGGACCCATTGCCGCCGCTGTCTTTGGAGCATCAGAACCCCCCCAGGCCACGAGCCAAGACCCCCAGTGGGAAAACGGCCCCCAGGAAAGAACCTCGCAGTGCCGCTAACGCAAACAGCACCGTAACCCCCACAGCTCCAACGCAGCACAGCCCTGTAACCCTGTCTGCTGCAGCTGTCAATCAGGTCGGTTGCCCTGGAGACATGGGCTTGTGTCAGGGGGAATGTGTATGAGGACCCCTTGTTGTCAACTGACCTCAACTTTAACTTTTAATTATGAAAAACTGTGGCTAATTCAAAGTTATTGTTAATGAATGACGCGCTGTGAGTTTATAGTGAACCGAGCTTATTCCTGGTTCATGTTAGACCTATGAACGCAGCTTTGCTTTGCTGACAGTTGCTGTCACTGAGGTGCTGGAATTACACGGTACTTTATTTTCTGTGACTTTCCTAGAGATTAAAATAAACCCAGCGATATGCTCAGTTCGCCTGGGAATCGTCCAAAATAGGCACAGTAACAAGGATGAGGTCAAGTACATTACTGACTGTTGTATTCATCAAGCAGAAAGAGAACTCAATGCAAAGAGGTTGGTTCTTTACAGTGATTTAGTGCGCCCACAGACATGTTTAGAATATAAAGGTCCTGCATGTTTTTAGGGTAGTCTACTCTACTCTACTCTACTATTAATGCAATATTTTTATTTTCTGGGCAATTTGTTTAAGTCATATAATTCCACAGCACAAAACCAAAATGATTGTGCTCAATACTCTTACTGGTGTTATGGAACCATGAAATCAAAGAGTCATTGTGCTTCTTCTTTATAAAATTGACACCTTGCAAATGTATGGAGATTAAATGGCGTCAAGTGTAAAACATTGAAAGAAAATAAAGACAGAAATAAATTAATAATGAATGTTTAATTACACATTTGGAATACCTTGCTCAGAACAGGAGGAAAGTTAAAATGCTTATGAAACCACACAGTGGTAAGGTGCAAGATCTCACATACTACACATTAATGTAACATGCCTTTATAAGCAAATATATTATAGTCTTATCACATTACACGTCCTGCATTTGTATATACAAGTTTAAATATTGGGAGTGGACATCATTACAGTATATGCAGGTTTTTATCAATATGCTGAATAAACCCCAGTGTATAAAAGTAAGAGGGCTAGGCGCATCAGCAGAAAAAGGTAAAAAATACACCCCAGTGTATTTTCTTTTATAAGAATATAAAACAATTTCAGACTTATTCTGTGTGTATCTTATTATGTGGGCAACAGTGTTGGCTGTCTGTCGGGGTTAACAAAGGAAGAGAATACTTGGACACAACACAGTGTAGCAACCCTGATTAGCTCGGCCAGGTCTACAGCACGATAGCAGACAGACTCGCTGACCCCCTCCGCTCTAAAGGATTTTAGTATCTTTTGAACTCACTTGGCTTAATACCGTTTGAAATAATATATGATAGGCAAATAAATATGTAGGTAAAAATGATTGATAATAATAAACTATGTTTACTAACAACTGGCAAGTATGGATGAGTATGGATTTTTGGATAATTTATTTAAATATTTCATTAATCTATTGCTTTGCTTGTATATTAGGCTGATTGCAATGTTGGACTATGTTAAAAAACTGGGAGAAAACCATTTGTAGCATAGATAAGTTTTAATTTAGTTGCCAGCAAATCATCCTAAAGTGTGTATATGTGACGAAGATTGTCTGTCCCCCTCGGGCAATCGAACCTCGATCTCCCACGCAGAGAGCGGCCGCTCTACAAGGCAGGCTAAAACCCGTGGGCCCTAGCCTGCGTCGCCAGAACGTCCTATGAGGTGTCAGAGAGTGAGGATTAACTTCACTGCGCAGCTACTTGCTGGCCACTGTTACATATCATCATATACATACATATATATGATGTTGTCTGCCACTAGATGTCACACTAAGCATCAGGATATCAGACCTAAACAATTTCTTCGTGGGACATGCACATGCACTAACATGCACACTTGGCCAGATATGAAAACAAAGAACAGAGGAGCTCATATAACACAAAGAGGGCATTCTCTGCTCATGATTAACTCCTCCTCTATATCTTTACATACAGAAAATGGTTGTCTGCTGCTACAAAAAATACATATAGGACCTTTAAAAGCAGGGTTAGTTATTTTCCAAAATGCTTGCTAACCTCACACATTGAAACACATTGTGAAGCAAAGCGTGGTACTACGGCTTTGTTGTCATGAGCGGTGTTCGCCACTTCAGTTATGTTCCTATTTACGGAGCGAGGGCTGTGTAGAAGTACCGGATTATTTTTTCAGTACAAACAGAGAACGGTAAAATAGCGAAATGCGAGGTGATATTTGGTGAATTTGACAAAAAGTGTATTATCTTACAATTAGCTTGCAACAGCTGACTATACCTTTAAAGTAACAATCCCCCATCCCTGTTGTTTTGTCCTTAAACCAGGACAAGAGAAAGCATCGAGGTCCCAGCAGCAAAATCACGCCCAAATCCCGAGAATTCATCGAAACCGAATCCTCCTCCTCCGCCTCGGAATGTCATTCCGATTCGGAGGAACCCGCCAAAATCCCCGCTCCGCCTCCTCCTCTTCCACCTCCCCCCCCGACGGTCCGGCCCGCCAAGAACGCTCAAACGCTGTCCAGCGCGCACGCGCAAACCCCCCCGTCCCTCATCCTCTTTGTCCCGGGCCCTGTCTGCGGCGGCGCGGGCAACCTCAGCGCGCTCGGGGGCAAGGGACTCCGGGTCAAAGACGGCAGCACCACCACCAGCATCACCATCGCCAGTAGTGTTAGTAGCAGCAACAGCTCCCTGGCCAACCTCAGTAGCTCGTTTGGAACGTCCGTTCCAGACCCGGGGGGGATGAGGGGACTGTGCAAAGACCCGGATCCCATGACGCCCCCTTCCATCCTGGGCCTGGATCTGCCCCTCTCCCCCATAAGGGAGTGCCCAGAGGTGGAGAGCCTCTTGGTCAAGATTGACCTGCGCCTCCTCAGCAGCGTGCCCGACCAGAGGTCTGCAGAGAGAGCCAAGGGGGGAGCGGAGGAGAAGCAGGTGCGGGTTGAGCATGCCGCGGAGAGGGAGAGAGACAGGCCCGGGGTGAGAGAGAGAGACAGGCCTGGGGTGAGAGAGAGAGACAGGCAGAGGCTCGAGGAGAGAGACAAGGTAGCAAAAGGGGAGAGGAGAGACAGACAGGAAGAGGCAACTAGCGAGAGAGCAATGCCGGACCTGAGAGCGGGGGACAGGGCCGGAGTTGGAGAGAGGGTCAGGGAGAAGGTCGGCCAAGGCTCAGGGTGCCTGGACATCCCCCCCGTTCAAGAGCAGGCCGCTGGGAGACAACCTGGGAGGTCCGAGAGGGGAGAGAACGGCAACAAGCACAGGAGACAGTCCGCTGGCAGCACCATCGCCGCAGCGGACAAACATGCCAACAAGAGCAAGAGGAAGCACAAGGTGAGCCAGTGTTAGCTTGCTTTATTCGTTAGCTTTTGTGGTCAACTTTTTTCGTTAACTTTATTCGTTAGCTTTTATCGTTAACTTTATTCGTTAGCTTTATTCATTAACTTTATTCGTTAGCTTTATTTGTTAACTTTATTCGTTAACTGCGTCATTCGTCATTCTCTTGGCTGTTTGGGAAAATATGTGAAGTCAAACCGCATTAACTTCCGAGTCTCCTCCCCTGTAAATGATTAGTCGGAACACAGTGAGACGTCAGTCAACGGCGGCAAAAGGCTGCGATTGGACAAGGACTGTCAGCTCCTCCCACCCTGTATGTCCCCAGTGCACGCCCACAAGAACAGTTCTGCGGAGTAAGTGCTGCACCATTGTAGACATGCACATAAATGATCTGTTGACACTGTAACGCACTTTACATACTGGATGCATACAGTAGCTCCGTACCTCTTCACAGGAATTTCATTAATTTCCTATTGAGCTCAGCGTAGAGCTTGCAACATTGCGTTGCGTATGCATTAGCTTCAGGTGAAGGGCTACGCACGCATTGAAAACATCTGTAAAACAGCTGTACCTAAAATAAAGCTGTGGTTAATTTTTTTGGCAAAATGTGTACTTGCAATATATAACCACATTTATCCTGGAGGAATGTAGGTTTCATTCAGGTTTTATTACATTAGCTTACTTGGACCGACCATAGGACCTGCTAGGGTCACCATGGATACCAAGATCAGAAAGAGTTGTTGCGGAGAATGTTGCATTGGGGTTGGGTAAAAAACTATGCAGTACTATCCAGTATGTAAAGGGTGTAACTGTGACCCTTTGCCAGAATGAACAACATATACAATTCAGTCTTATTTTTTATTTTTTTATATATTTAATAAATGGAAAAGTCAAACCATTTTAAAATTAGACATCCTACAGTACAATCAGGAAGTAAAAGCAAACCAACTATTTGTGCTAAAACAAGGCATTAAAGGAATAACAAAAAATTCAAAAATAACGACATTAATTGGTCTCATGTCTCTTTCGCAGTATCAACACTGCCAAGTACGTAATTACCTTACTGTAATTTGTTGCGTGTTGTGTTTGATTGATTATTAATGATTAACCAGTTCTTATTTTCCCAGCTCCATTTGTTTTGGACAAGGATGTATTCTTTAAACAATCTTTAAATACAATCTCAGGATTGTTGATATTATGGCAAAGCAAAAATCCTTCCATAAATTATGGATTAGGAATGGTGCTTTAGCCACTAGATATTTTGCAAATATAACACTCAAGAACCCAGGAACGGAGAACACTATAGGTTATATACAGTAGTCTACTGTATTATAATGTCATCACAAACTGATGTAATATTTTGTTGGGGGGGGCAGCCACAGCTGTTCATCCCAACTCTGATTAAAACACCTGGTCCTCATTTCAGCTGTGATAGCGCCTGCTGGAAATAATCAGCCTTTAAAAACATTTCATGACTACTTTCAGCGAGGCTTAAATGTTTTTAATGGGGTGACGAAATGAGAGAAAGTCTTAAAGAGTCTGTGAAGGCCAGACAGGTGTTCCGATAACTCGAGATAGTCTGTCTGATTAAACCTTTTTCTCATGGGTGCAATTGCTTTGTCACAAATCATATAAACCATATAACAACATGTAAACCATCAAGAGGGCTGTATTGTCGATGCCAAGACATCTAACCAGCTTAGTTATATGACAGTCCATTCACACTACAACCAAGAAAAGCTGACAAGCTACAGATTTAGTCTTTCAAGTTCAATCAATAGACAAATATATCTGAGAGAAAAATGAAAATAAATGTTTTGTTTCGGTATTAGACACACATAGACACGCACACACACACACACACACAGACACAGACACGCGCGTAAGCAGGCAGATACACAGAAGCACAGTACTTTAACATACGCCACTAACCCCCGATACAAACTCTCTCAATAACACACACACACACACACACCTGCCTCCCCCACATCCACCCCCCTTCACACACACACACACACTCAAGTACAACTAATTAGTCTCTGTCTGCCTGGTTTTGTATATTACCACCGATGTTGACGCTCGGGGCGGCTCACTGCTGGCTCAGCACCTTCACTCAGACATCCATCCCCCCGTGGAGTGTACCAGGGGCAGCATAGAGACACACAGGCAAATGTTATCTGCTGTGTGGCGAACAATGCGCTGTAGTGGAGCAGGAAGGGCAGAACTCGCCATCTCCATCAACCTAGTGGGGTTGAATGAATGGAGACACTTCAACAGCCTCAGCGTTGGTGGTGTTGGGGGAAATTAACGTAGATTCATTGAATTGTTCTTCAAACTCTGTTGTGGAGTGGCTTAAGGCCCAGGCATACTTCCACAGAAAGCCCACCTTATGCTTCTGTGTCGCACGTAGCCACGTGTTCTACGGCGTACCCCACGTCATAGGCTGACGCGCACCTCTCATGGAATTGAACTGTCTGTCTGTCAAGTCGACCTAGCCAACAACAGTCCTGTGGATGCAAGCCCATAGGCCAGACTCCATTGGAACTAGGGATATTTAACAAACGTCATGTACGTGCACAGACTGTCTTCCTTGTGCGCAGACGTGTGCACGTTGACTGCGCAGGTGCGGCAATGGACGTCCTACTAAGCTAACAAATAAGTGTTCTAGGCTATAACAAATATTTATTTACAGTGAATCTCTTGGAATACCGGGAAACCGTGTGTGCACAATAATAATCGTAGTTATAAATGTTGCTAATTCCAAAGAACACTTTTGTATACAGAAATAATTGACGCATTTGCGCAAAGTATGCTTGGAACAGCCCGAGCACTCGCGTTGTGTGAGTCCACACATTTGGAGAATATACCCGGGCCTTTAGCCTATCTGTTAAACATAGCATGGAGCCATTTGATTATTTGATGGAAGGTGCATGTAAACAACACGATGTCAGCAAATCATTGTACTGTAGATGTGATTTGCTCTTGGTCATTATGTGAGATATCTTTGTTATGTTAAGTTGCCTCATGACAAATTAATCACCTCTTTGGCTTTGTGCGTGCGTGTGCACGTGTGGGATCGTGTGTGCGTGCGTGTGCGTGTGTGCGGACATGTTCCCAGCTCTCTGAGCAGAAAACAGTTGCGTCGGCACGAAGACAAACTTCTCCCCCCACTGATGTCCCCCCTCGCTGACGACCCCCCTCGCAAACGGACCTTTGACGGCAGTTCCTCTCTTAGCCAGGAGGGCGGCGCCGCTGCCACACTGCCCTGCTCCTCTTCTTCCTGCAGCTCCTCGTCTTCCTCGCACAGACATAGGAGAGGCGAAGGCAAGGCAGGGTCGCACGCCAAGCACAGCAATGTGAGTTTATTATCCACTGAAATGTTTCCTCATACAAACTTTTCAAAAAACTATTAACTTTGCTTCATTGGAAATAACATTTGAACATTTGAACATGTATTTTTTCACACACATTTTTTTTTAATACAACCATATTTTCTAATGCTTATGTTGATAGTGACCCTTTTTGAAACAATAAAAATGTAACGTTAGGCGTTCTCTACCTCCCCCTGCAGGAGTCAGATGGTCACAGCCACAAACCGTGTGGAGAAGGTTACCATGCCAACGGGCACTCAGATACTGACGGCTGGTCAAAACCGACGCTGGAACTTACAGAACTGCGCCGACCCAAGTTGACAATCAGCGACACGTCAGTATAAACGCGTTTAATACACACTTTAGAGCGTTTAAAGCAACGCTGAACTTTTATCTGTGTATGTCCGTTACCTCTATATGAATTCACGTGAATCTTGTGCTTGTACGTGATGAAGTGGAACCCAAGCCCATACTCAAAAAATAGATGTTGCTAGCTTCTTAGCCAAAGGGTTGTTTTCCACCTACTTCTAACTTTTAATTAATTTACAGAGTCTAAGGGGATTTACGTAATGTTTGTCAAGTTAACTAATGATCTCTGTCCAGGGTGCACAGTGCAGACTACTACATGCAAGAAGCCAAGTCACTGAAGCATAAAGCTGATGCTCTGGTAGGAGAACAGCTCTATTTTGACCTTCTGCTTTGTATGATTAATTCTCTCTCTCTCTCTCTCTCTCTCTCTCTCTCTCTCACACACACACACTCACACTCACACACCCAGACACAAACAGTGCCAAAATGTATTCATAACACAATGTCAACATTGAAGGTGAATATGTACAGTGTGTGTGTGTGTGTGTGTGTGTGTGTGCTGCGTATTGTTGCACATTGTGTCTGGAGTATGGGGATCCATGTTGTATACAGGCTCATTTAGGTTGTTTATCGCAACATTTGTCTACCCGGGAACGTTGCATTGAAGGACTGATGATGTCTGAAAGATTATGCAGTATAACAAGGATTATCAGACTTCTCCAAACAATAAAACTAGGTTTATTTGACTTGTTATCTATCTTTGTTTACACTTTGCTTCCACACATCTGTCAGGGGATTTGACTCTCAGCAGGAGGATTATCCAGAAAGGAGATTGTGGCTCTGACACAACGTTGTGAAGATGTCGCAAATTCTTTCTCTATTTTTATCTTTATGTTTAATTGTGTGGAGAAATTGAGCACAGCCAGAACACAAACACTAAACACAGACTTTCTTGTAATTCTTCTTCACCTATATGTCTCATCTTCTTCTACTTCTTCTTCTTCTTCTTCTTCATCTTCTTCTTCTCGTCTTGTAGATGGATAAATTTGGCAAGGCGGTGAACTACGCAGACGGCGCCCTCTCTTTCATAGAGTGCGGCAATGCCATGGAGCGAGATCCACTGGAGGCTAAGTCACCGTACACCATGTACTCTGAAACGGTAGAGCTCATCAGGTATGGGTGTGGGTGCACGCACACACACACACACAAACACACACAGCACGCAGACACACACACACACACAGCACGCACACACACACACACACACACACACACACAGCACACAGACACACACACACACACACAAACACACACGCACGCAGACACACACACACACAACACACAGACACACACACAAAC
>JAODTR010004207.1:0-12223 GCA_025399935.1 Amblyopsis rosae | reverse complement strand
ATATATTAACAAGGATAACAAAGAGGATGCCTGGCTTGCCTATGCTACACAGATGGGAACATGAGAAGCAAGTAATCTCAAAGCAGGCGTTCTCTACCATATCAATTTAATTTAAATATTGTGTCTAATCTCTAAGATGTTGTTTGCCCATTCATCAGACTTGCCTGATACAGACCCTGTAATTCAGTAAGGGTCAGAGAAGGCTGTAGGAATGCTTTGAACATTAGCATGGACTTTTGGAGCATCAAGCTAGCAAGCAGAGCCAATATGCCATATGCAATATGCTGTGTAATTAAAATGCTGCAACAGTCAATGGCTGTAGATATAAGTCAGGTCCTACGACTACTGGTCTGTTACACAGCATCAGATAACACAAAGCCATGAAGAAACAACTACCTGTGACACCACAGAACTGCCAATGGGCACTGTGGATAGACTTTCTGTAAGCGGGACTTTAGTCAGGAAGTGTAGTGAATACTGAGAGGAAACTGGCATTTTTGATATGAGTTAGTAATTGTATAGGGCATGGAGGCACTCATTGTTCATTACCACCCTCACTGAATCGCATTGGGCAGAAAGGAACTTTCGGGAACAGCGCTGTCAACAAATTTGTTTTGTATGAAAAGACATTGTGCAAGAGTGAATACTAAATCTGACCGACCATTAAAATGAAAGACAATGACAATATGTTTTGTATTTGTCAGGAGATTCAAATGGCCATTTATCATCTGAGGGGTGTTGTCGAACCTTGTCTATCACTAACTGGCATGTTTGCGTAATCACATTTCTGGCATTTTCCACCAGACTGTGTTTTTCTGAACTGTAATTGACCATCAGCACTTCCAACTGCTAGAGTTTCCTGTCATTGAGCTGCCCTCTTCCTCTCTCTGTGTGAGAAATGACAGTCTATTGGTCCTCCACACCTCCCTGAAGATCACTGCCTGTTTGCTTCAAGGTTTAAAAATACCTCACATCCCTTATCTGTTGAATTGGACATGGACGATGGTGGGAATCACATTCTTATCGACACATAATCAATTTGTAAAAAAACTGTTTATGGTTGAAGTGGAGGCGGCGGAGGAGAGAAACAAAAATCCACCAAATGTTGTTGTTTACACAGTAGCCCTTTAGTAGACTGATTGACAGCACATATGCTGTGCTGAGATCAAGTGACGTGTGTCCCCCTATTTGCCCAGAGACACTTGCATTTGCTTTCCGCTGTTTCACCTTTTGAACCTGCCTATTTAGCTACAGCAGAGACTCAGTAGCATTATATATATATATATATATATATATATATATACTGTATAGCAACAGCTGCGGGGGGTACAGCAAGTGTTGAATACTATACTGTAGCCTCTGTTGCAGGAGTCTGACTCTACAAGCTTCCACACGTTTGAAACACTAAATGTACACCTGGCTGTGTGTGTGTGTGTGGGGTGAGCATAGGAGGTATGTAAGAGAGTGGTGCAGAGAGCATCCCCAGTCAATCAGGACAGATAATAGATAGACCTAACAGATTTTCCTAATTTTGTCAGTGGTGTCAGAGACACATCATGCCCCCAGACTCTGGAAAGCACCTCCAGTGCACATTCCACATGCCACCACGGTCACCTTGTTTGCTAAGCTCCTCAAAACCCACCGCTTCAAGGTTGCCTACGACGTTTGACCCTTTGTTCCACTCCCACGTGATATATTTCTCAGATCAAATGTTTATTACTATAGTATGTATAGTTCAGCCAACTGTTGTATATGTATTTTAAATGTAAGATGTCCTTGAGTGTTTAGAAAGGTGTCCCAAATCAAATGTATTATTATTAATATTATTATTATTATTATTATTATTATTATTATTATTATTATTATTAACAAAGCGTGATTTTCAAATATGCATGCCCATTGCAATTCTGAAACCTCCTTGATGTTGTGTCTTCACTTAATTTTATACCAATTATTGTAAGAAAAGTCTTAAACTTCTTCATGTATTCAATTCCACAGTATGTCTTCAGTCTTAATAATCTGCTTGCTACTATATTAGAACACCATATGGCATGAGTGTAGATTTTGTTTGATCATTAACAGGATTAAGTGGGGGGTCTGGGGTCCTCCCTCGGAAAATGTTGAGAATAAAACACTTCATTTTCTGCATTCTGGTGAATTCGTATGGAACTATTTGTGCCTTTTCTGCATCAATGTCGAAATGTCTATTTTATTTTTTAAAGGAAAACATGAAATACAAGAACCCAATTTTAAATGTATGGAATATAATGCAGTTAGGGTTATCAAACATATGTTTTGCAATGCATAGGCCTATTTCATATTTTTCAACACATAACACACATGAGCTACTACTCTGATATCGGCAATCAGCCTCAGTGCGTTTCATGTTATTGACATGGACAAATACACGTGTTCTAAATATTGAATACATCCCCTGCATCCCCCTGAAGTCAAATAAATAAATCCATCAAATGTATTTTTAAAGATATTTAAATATACTTTCTAGCCTATTTAACTGTAGTTCTTCATTGGCAATGTGTTGATACTGTGGAAAATGTGAGAGTCGAGATTCGAGATACTACGCAACAGAAGCATGCACCCCTCCACCCCTACTCCATCCATTTGGTGAATGCTGGTTATTACGGAGGTAAATACAGTATATCCATGCAACAAGCACAGTAGGACTAAACATCTACCCATTCACAGAGGGCTATGGGAATATCAGTAGCTACTGTAGTAGCACCCATGCCTGCATGTGTTGGATGTCTAACGCGTCCTCTTGAGTTACCAAGAACATCCTCTTGACTCCCAGTGTTTATGCTAACCAGCATGCCACAGCATTTACTGGGGAACCTCGGGTGCTTCCACTTTTAGATCAGCGGCACTGAGGTTATTTCTCTGCTGCTGTCTTTGTTTAAATGTCCTATGATGAGCATATTGACACCTTGAAAGCCACTTGAGATCAATGGGAGACGTTCTGTGTGACAATGTGTAAATCTGTGATGCTTTCATTTTATTCATTGTATTTATGTATTTTACAAGCAACACGTAAAAACAATAAATTCAATGACTTACAGGGAAAACCAATACACAACACAACATATATTTTACACATTTAACACAGGCGACATGCTCTTCAGTTTGTTTACACGCCAGCCGCTAATCACTTTGCTGTTGTTCTGCTACTGATGTGAGATGCTGTAATGCAGCAGGCTAAACATGATACAGTACAATTTGCAGAATGGCTTAATTAAACTAAGTGGATTTCAGCTACTGTACATAGTGTTTGTGGACTAATATTCCTTTGACTGTGCTTTAGAACATACTGTACCTACTTTAGTGGTGAAGGATTGTCTGACGTGTGGCGTGTACCAACAATAACACAAGAATGCTATAGGTGTGTATGCAACATTGGCATCCTGACTGAATTAGCATTTTAATTACAAGTGGTTGAGGGCATGCATGTCAAGCAACGAGTGATTTATAATTAAAGAGTCTTCAAAGCATTTCTCCAGAAATGTGTAACTTGGGCTATTCACTGTCTTCAAATTAGACAGTGAATGTAAATAGGGGAATGGTCTTTCCCACTCATACAAGTATCTTTCCCACATCATACAAGTAATACAAGACAATGGTAATGGCAATAACATTATAATATATGAATGTACAGTATACAGTACATATAATAAGTTAACATAGCGCTTTTCTTATGCATTGACAAGTAGATATAGAGGATATAGTATGTTAGTAAATAAATGCAAACTATTTTGTTCGTCCTGTAAGCAAATACACACAAAGCGTTTCTCCACATTCTTTAAAAGGACATTTGGGCGTGTGTGTTGTATTCATTCACTACCTGGGCTGAACAATGGGCCCCTCTTATGGCGAGGCCGATTACGGACGGAAAGCCAAGTTGTTTACAGCATGAATTGTGTAAGCTAATTGCGATCCACTTATGCCTTGCTTAAAGTGAACATCCGATGACAAAAGAGGGTGAAAAGTCACAAGACCTGTCGAGTTTCACAAAGCCTGTACAGCCTGTACAGACTGGAATTAACGCTGTTTGGCTTTTTCTGCATGCTGCTCACTCAATGATTGGGTTTTCAGATTCCTGAAGACATTTTAAATATTCTCCTTAATTATAGCAACGAAAAAAAAAAAAAAAAAAATACAAAATAATAATAAACTTTGAATAATCATGTTTTGTTAATTACCAAAATTACACTTGTGTACATAAAGCAATCACATATACCAAAAATACCACAAACAATCCTTTGTTGAATTTGCATGTTGTCATATAGAATATGTAAACATAGTAGCTACTGTCAGTCTATTCTGACACATGCCGTGCTTCTGTCTTTAAGAATCCAATGATTTTCTCTTGGCCTGTAGTGAATAGTGCCACCTTTACATTAGATTAGTTTGTGTTTAGTTTGTGTCTCTGGGTTCAAGCATGAGTAAGGATGCTGAGTGTCTTTGCACGGACACTCACACTGGCTACCATGGTAACAGGTCCACCAGGCTCCAAAATAAGTTTAGGTATACACGTGTCAACCGGTAGTCAATGAGTTATTACACACTCAATATTATTTTATTTTATAAAACGTTTCAAGATAGCTGTTAGCTACTGATGGTTTGCTGAAGAATCAAAATAAGTATATACAAACCAATATAATAGCAATATATGTTTCCTTCAGATTACCCATCTAAAATAAATCTTACTAGTTACAGTTTTTTTTTTTTTGTGGCAAAAATAGTTTACACTGCACTCCCAGCTTAGACTACTTGCTATGAGCAGAGTGTGAGGTCAATGAATAATTTACATGTAATTTCCTTTTCATCTGTCAGGTCTAAATGCAGTGCTTTCTTCAGCCCATGCCTGCTGCATTACAGCTCCATGAGAGCTGAGGTACTGTAATAGGAGGGGAAAGGCTGAGCATAACAAGTGCAAAGCATGCTGGGAGGTTCAGCGGGAGCTCTAAGGATCAAGTGCCGACACTGGCTGTGAAAGGGAATTTTAGAACACAATTTCAAAATGTACAATTTCAACTGAATTCACATTCTGTAAATGTTTTGCTTTTCCGTACCCAGTTAGTGCAAGACAGAAACATGATTTTGGTAAAGTTCCCAGAGTCAAGCTATTGTATTGCATTGCAATCAGCATTACCAATTGGAATGCTGAGATATTGAAGCAGCAAAAATCACTGAATTGTCTTTTTTAAAGAAAATGCATTCCATAGTTACAGATGTAATGAGCCTTGAGCAATGACAATGCTTATAGAGCGTAGAGCACAAAGAGCGGAAATTTCTTTTGCACGAGAAATATCACCATATATGATCAACAGTTACTTTGACTGACGTGTTCACGAAACATGTGGGGACAAATATGGGGTCTGCAAGTGTAGATCGCAAACTGAATGGCCTCATTTAATGTCTGTATAGCTTTCAAGCAGTGGTTGCAGTACAGCATACAAGGCTAACTGCCATATGGCACACTGCAATCATATGCAAAATGAGTTGAAAAGCATACCTAGGAGATGACAGGGCGCCTGGGACGCCGGGGCCACCTACCCACCATGCTTCCTCATAACATGCCGCTGACATGCTGCTTAATGGACAGTAAATACTATATGATGAATAGTCTAAGTCATTCACAAACTCAATCTGAAGACGAAGTTTTACGTTCACAATGCCCACTGTGTTGCTCGAGCTACTGTAGTTCTTAACTGTTTATGATCTCAATATCACAAACAGGATTGGTGACAAAGCACAGCCCTGGCGGAGACCAACCCCCACCTGAAACGAGTCTGATTTACTGCAGAGAATCCGTACAAAGCTGTCACTTTGGACGTACAGGGATTAGATTGCCCTTAAATGGGACCTCTTCACCCCATACTCCCGCAGCACCACCTACAGTATCTCTTTGGTAATTCGCCTTCCCCAGATCCACAAAGCACAGTAAGGGCATACTCCCAGGCCCCCCTCCAGGTTCCTTGCAAGAGAAAAGAGCTGGTCCGTTGTTCCACGACTAGGACGGAAACCGCATTGTTCTTCTTCAATCTGAGGTTTGACTATTTACCTTTACATTTACGCAATGTTAAAAAGGCGCGTCTTCCAAGACATCCCTTCCACATCTAGAGCTTTCAGCATTTCTGGACGGACATCATCAATCCCCGGGGCTTTGCCACTATGGAGTTGTTTGACTACCTCAGTGACTTCCACCAGGGTAATAGATGATAATCCCCTATCAGCATCTAACTCTGCCTCTACCATAGAGTTATTTGGATTCAGGTGTTCCCCACCGCCCAATTGCCTCCTAAATTGAGATAAACAGCATCCGATCCTTACTGTACACAGCTTGGATGGTTTCCCGTTTACCTCTCCTGAGATAGGTTTTCCAGTAACAGCTTGGTGCCAATCGAAAGTCCTTCTCCGTCGGTACTCGGCAACCACCTGCAGAGTCCTCTGGGATAAAATCCCAGAGGATCCCAGGAGGCCTCCTTCTTCAGTCAGACGGCTTCCTTGACCACCGGTGTGCACCACTGTGTTCGAGGGTTACCGCCCATTGAGGCACCTATGACCTTAAGACCACAGCTCTCTGCTGCAGCTTCAGCAATGGAAACATTGCCCACTCAGGTTCAATGTCCCCAACCAGGAATGCCAGAGAAGCTCTGCCAGAGGTGTGAGTTGAAGATATCACAGACAAGGGCCTCCTCCAGAAATTCCCAGTTCACCCGCACTACCCGTTTGGGCTTACCAGGTCTGTCCAGAGTCTTCCCCCACCCCTTGACCCAACTCATAAGTTGACAGCTCTGTGGCCTCAGGTCAGATGATACCATCACAAAATCGATCATCGACCTTCCACCTGGTACCACATACACTTATGAGCATCCTTATGTTCGAACATGGTGTTTATATGACTGTCCATGACTAGCACAGAGGTCTAACAACAACGCCCGCTCGAGTTTAGATCAGGGAGGCTGTTCCTCCCAATCACACCTTTCCAGATGTCTCCATCATTGCCCACATGTGTGTTGAAGTCGCCTTGGAGTCCCCTACTGGAGCCTCATACAGGACTCCATTCAGGGTCTCCAGGAAGGCAGAATACTCCGAACTGCTGTTCTGTGCATTTGCACAGACAACAGTCAGAGATTTCCACCCACCACCCGTTTGCGCAGGGAGGCAACCCTCACGTCTACCGGGGTAAACTCCAACATAGCAGCGCTCAGCTGGGGACTTGCTAGTATCCCCACACCCGCCCGGCGCCTCACACCCTGGGCAACTCCAGAGTAGAATAGAGTCCATACCCTATCCAGGAGTACAGTTCCAGAACCAAGACTGTGCGTAGAGGTAAGTCCCACCAGATATAAATGGTAGCGCTCCACCTCCCGCACAAGTTCTGGCTCCTTCCCCCACACGTCCCCAGAGCCAGCCTCTGCCGCTCCTGGTCTGGTCCGTCGAGGCCCCTGACCTTCGCTGCCACTCATGTGACATCGCACCCGATCCCTCACGGTTCCTCCCACGATGGATGGAGTATAGTGTAGTGTTGCTTAGAATACTCGCCCTAAACATTATGTAATAGACAGATGATCTGCATGTGAGCAACATTATGTGAAAACGGCATCTTCTGCACACTGATCAACCCATGTGTTAGCCGGCAAAAGACGTGAACAGTTTCAACACAAACACAGGTTTAATAGAAATATATGTAACAGAAGACAACCACCAACATTTAACAAACCCGTGCTTTGCTCTAATATAAAACGCGAATCAAAAAGTAACAGCAATGACTACAGAATAACCTGCGAGGGTTCAACACAAAGCAAACAACTGAAATAAGGGAAGACTAAACACTCAACCAGGAACAGCTGCGGGGAAGCCCTGGCTGCCACCTGTCTCAGATCGGTGATTAGTATTCTGGGGAACAGGAGCGCGCGGGAGCGGCTGGCACCGCCCCACCTCGGGACATCGGCATGACACCATTCACACTTTCCATATTCTGCATGCAGCTAAACCAAAGTATATGACAGAGATACAGAACTTAATGTGTCTCTCCCACAGAGGGAAAATAATGTTGATGGGTCATTAAATACAATATGTTAATGTTTGAAGAAAGGGATATAATGTTAAGCCAAACATTATTTCACTAATTTGTCCCTAGCAATCTTTACAGAACAGCAAAGATGAATGCTAATGACTGTAATAGAAGGACATCCATTGCCCACTGACTCACCGCCTTAAAATATTACAGTTAGTAAGCATGAGTCCGTGTAAAGCAGCACTTTCAACATATGCCATTTATTCAGAGGCTCAATTGTCCAGTATGGGCCTAGGTGTATTCCTTGTGATGTTGTAAACATTGGGTTGGCAACCTACATCATGTGTAAGCGTGTAGGATGTGTCTACTCTGAAATACAAATATGCAAATAAGTCATGCTTTAGTAGCCTACATAGCAATTAGATGTCTTGTCAAATGACAATTGTTCTCACTTCACTGGTAGAGAAGCTAACATAAGCTATGATATAGCTATACTGGAGTTGATATATCTAGCAAAGAACAACAACAAAACAAACAAATTTGCTAACTAGCCACATGCATTCTCTCAGCAACAACACAATGTAGATTACAATTAGTTCATTAAGAAAATATTTGACCATCTAAAAGTGCATACAATTACACAGCATGGGTACTTAAAGGATGCAGACAACCCAACCTACTGGAAATCATTTCCGGGAGTCATCGTCATCTGTCCTCACCCCTACCCTTCTGAGGTGACATCTTCAGAAGGGTCAACTAGCACCCTCCATGGATGTATTATAAGAATGCACCCTTGCCCATGGCCCTCGCCCCCTTTCTCTCTTGCTCGATTTTCCTGGAGATTTTGCTTTTCCGAGAGATTGTATACTATTTGCGGGCGTCAGAGAGCCGCTATTTAAAAGCATGAGACTCCCGGAACTTCCGGGAGATTTGGCATGTCTGTGGTTGTGATAGAAATAGAGATATAACAGCCCATCTCTGCAGTTTCAAACGTGTGATGCCTGCTGGATATATTGTTCAAAGTTTAAGAAAATTAGTGAAGTGATGAACTACTTTGAATCTAAGTTACCCAGGATCCTGTTAAAGATAGATATGTTGTTCACACAATACACATACCTGCTAAGTGTGTATGTGTATTTATGTCTGTCTGGGGCTGGGCTATAGTGGGCTAAAACTGTGGATGTGAACATGCCTGAAATCTTACATAAAAGTTGTGGAATTTCAAAACAGACTCTTTTATCGTCTCCTTTTGCAAATGCATGCTAAGCATTTGAAAGAGGACACATTGTTTGTGTACATTGTTTGAGGTTCACAGTATGTCAGTACCATGTCCTGAACTCTGCATATTCAACTATGGTAATGGGAATACGGTTTCCATTCTATGGCCACTTTAATAAATCAGTGACTAGAATGATTCATGCTCAGGTGAGAAGTTATCAATAAAACATACTGTATAATAATACTACTACTACTACTATTACTACTACTACTACTAGTAAGTAAGTAAGTAAGTAAGTAAGTAAGTAAGTAAGTAAAATGTATTTATATAGCACATTTCACAGAGAAAAAAAACAACAACAACTACTACAAACTACTACTACTAATAATACTAATAATACTAATTATTATTATTTATTTATATATTTGATTTCTAATGCACTTTTCATGGTAACAACAGTGACACTTTGCATAAATGATCATATCATAACAAAACAACACACACACTAACACAATTTGTCACTAATTTGTTGACACAATTAAAGCAGTTCTGAAGTTTGAACATGAACAGGTCTGTACAGTCTACTATGACTGCAAAAGACCTGGGAAACTTGTAAACTATTGCACATGGGACAATGACTAGCCTTAGTTCTACTGTATGGGTATAAGCCATAGTTCTATGGATTAACCATATAGCCTAACTACAAGAGTATATAACCAGACCCAAAAATGAGCTGAGAACAATAGTCGCAGAAACAGTTCAGTTGTGCTCCACTAACCTTGTTGAAACAAATTCCATTATTTTCAATGTGTTAAAAAATTTGAATGTGTTTAAAAATACAAAAAGATAGGCTATGGGAATATTTCTACTCACTCAAAATTATGTAATTTGACCATTGTCATGTCGTTATCGAACGCAGACACAAGCAGTGGCATGCACTTTTGACAGTTGACACAGTAATAGCCTACTGTACGGTGTTATTATGTGATAAGCATATTGTTCTATGGCGATAAGACATGCATGTGTGTACCATGTGATTAGTGGAACCCTTACAGTTCATTGTTTCGAACATACAAACTGGCGCAGGGAGGGGGTAAACGCAGCACCAATCTGGTCTTTCATAAGGATTATCTGTATGGTCTGTGTGATTCAACGTTTATAACATAATAAGCCCTATCCAGGTGCTGTGAAATCAGTCTGACCTCTCGCTCATAGCAGTTTCCATCGCGTCGACGCCTGGTCGACACACTGACTGACTTGTATTGTAACAAATTATTATTAGAATTTTTGTTTGCGACAGACCACTTTAGCCAATCACAAACGGCTGTGGGCAGAACTTGTGTAGGCCTGGCATCAAGTGTGGTTGCGTTGGCAAACGCTGGATGGGATTTTGTGAGTTTTCTTAGACACGTTATCTAATTGTAACATTGTATTTAATAGCGCATTAATGTATGTGGCCATGTATTGTGCCTGCTAAATCTTTACATTCTGTCACCGTTTGTGTTGACTGTTATCTGCCTAGACAAGCCTGGGCAAATCAACAGTATTTGCAAAGTAGCCAAACAGAGAGAACAACGGTGATTTGTAATGTAATAAATGTACACTTTTGCCTGAGTTATTTTAATTCACGTGTATTACTATAATGACTGGTATTGCAACGCTTTATTAGTGCATGTAGTATTTCACATTACAACAGATTGTGCTGTCATATTCTTTCGCACCATATGTTTATATCTGCATTGATCAAGTTAGTGTTCTGACTCAGTTTACTATTTCTTTTTTTTATATAGCATTATTTGTCCGTATGGCTACTTGTATTTGTTGTGCATAGGTTAATATTATCATAGAGCACTGTCTGTCTGGTATTGTCTTTGTTTAGCCTCTTCTTTTATCCCATGGTTTATGCATTGCGTGTAGCATACTACATTATATAAACACGTGTGAACATCTCTCAACAGAGATACGGATTTGTCCGGTTGACATCTGATTCTAAATGTATATTCTGTTAATTTCAGAAAGGCTTTTATCGCGGTCTGGCCGAAAGCTACCCAGCCCAAAGCCAGTAGGACGGATAGGCAAGACCCCACCACACCTCTTCCACCTCTAGTCTATGCTACGCGACAACTGGATAGTTATTTGGAACAAAACCTACATTTTATTTATTTACAACCCCTTTAATGGAAGGGGTTTTGAGAAAACCTAAACTTTGTTATTGACAAGCCTGCACGTGGAGTTAACTTTCTGGGAATATCCAAAGCATTTCAGGGTAAAATGGATCAAGCAAGCGGCGGGGAGGACCCAAATAAATCCTCTAAAAAGAAGTCCAACGATGATGACGGTAAAAACAAGAAGTTGGTAGGTATTTTGTTATATCACTAAGTAACCACCAAACTATTGAAATTTGAATGTGCCTCAATGCTGTTTACTTTATTGGCAACAATTGTGAGAACAGGTTTTTCATAGGTTAAAAGTAGACAGTGTTTGCTATTATTGCTCACTGTTCAATAAAGACAGAGACAAATAATGTTCACCTTTGTAATCCCCAAAAGTGAAAACACACATTTTACATAGTCTACAGCAGCTGATAGCTTTTAAGCTTACAGTATCAGAATGCACTCTACTACAGTCTATGATACTGTATAAAGGAGCCCATCACCAACATTTTGGACACAAAAGTACTGTGTATTGCAGGCATCCATGTGTTTATGTAAGTGTAATAATTTATAGGGGCATGTTTCATTTCTGTTGCCCTTTTTCATTTAATCTTAAGAACAGTTACCCAATTAGATTACTACTGATAACGTCTGATATTGTAAAGCTATATCACTGTTCATTATGTTGACCGGCTTCAGTGTAATTGTTCCCTATAGTTCCCTGACTGCATACTGTAGATCCATCCATCCATCCATCTTCTCCCGCTTATCCGGAGTCGGGTCGCGGGGGCAGCAGCTTCAGCAAGGGACCCC
>JAODTR010004206.1:0-33514 GCA_025399935.1 Amblyopsis rosae | reverse complement strand
TTTCTCCATGGCTTCTCCGAAGCTCTCCCACACCCGCTGTTTTGCTTCTGCTACGGCAGATGCTGCAGCCCTTCGGGTCCGTCGGTACCTTGCAACTGCCTCCAGAGTTTTCCGGGACAACGTATCCCGAAAGGCCTCCTTCTTCAGTCGGACGGCTTCCCTGACCACTGGTGTCCACCACGGTGTTCGAAGTGTTGAAATTAAATGATTCCAGGACATGTGCAAATCTTGTCTGAATGGAAGGGTGACCAGATGTATCTGCCAGAGCAAATGAAACATGAGCTCTCAAGATTCATATGGTTCCCAGGCTAGTATTATTGTACTGTACTGTACTATACTGTACTGTACTGTAATACCGTACCTTCCTTTTGGTGGGGACCTAGCCCACCCCTCTATGCCTGTACGGGCTCCTTGGTCACACATTATATCCCTATGTTCCATGTTGAAATGCTCAGTCAACCTCTTTTTGAAAGAAGTTAAAAAGTTGGGCTTTTAAACGAAACAATGTAGCACAATTTACTAACAAGCCACTAAATAACTCAGGGTGGGGTAGGGGTAGAGAATAGTACACAAGGGCTGATTAGTAGATAGGAACACCTGGGAGTCAAATAGCAAAGGGCAGGGCTGGAACAGGAATGCAAAACTTTAAGACCCAAACACACATCTATCACAAAGGCCAGAAAGGTGTGGTTGTAATAAGCATTAAATTGTTGAAAGAATCACATACTTTAAGCCATTCATACCACGAATCTGATGCACACTGAATAGAACACAGAAAAACTACAAAATATATGAGACAACATTGAACATGGCTTCAATTTCAGATATCCAAGTAAGTGGCACGTGCTTTATTATTTGTCAATTATGCAGTAATGTTTCTTGTGTTGTTATATGATTATCTCAAGTCAAAACATTTTAATATAACAACAATTCTACATTTTTACATTTGCATGATTTAATATGTGATTTTAAGCAGTCTATAATTTATGAAAAGGTTAATGTTACATTAATAAAATAAACTGCATCATATTTTAGGAAGAAATTTCCTAGTACTTAAATTTAGCTACAACTTTAGCTTTAGCATTATATTTTACTGTGTGCATGTGTGCAGTTGGGTGTGGTGTATTGTGCCTGCAGTGCCAATTCTAAGTGTATTTGATGTGTGTTTGTTGTGCAAAGTTAAATACCATGTATTTACTGACAGATGTTTATTTTATGGGCACTCTCAAAACCAGTAGGGTTTGCAGATAAAATGATGGGATTTTCTTATCAATCTATAGGGTCTAGTGAGTGTAAAATGTTTTAGGCTACATATCCTACCTTTTATAAGTTTTATGATTCTGGTTGTCTAGGGATGAGAGGGATAATTGAACTGCCCATTTAACTGCATTGTTCTATCCAACATCAGCTGAAGAGCTTCTTAACTGTCTGTACTGTATAGTAATGTCATTTATATTTAAATGACAGTACTATGTCATATGCATATTAATTTACATTTTGTCAAGCTGTTGTCAAACTGTTATACTGTATTCTGTTGGCTGCACCCACCCCTGTGATGTCATGACCAACTTTTGTGTTTTGAAGCAGTTATTGTACAACCCATTTTCCAATAAAGTGAGTAGCATCATGCTGCAGCCACACAGCCACGACCTGTGGCTAAGAAAAAGACCTGCTGTGACTAAGATTCTCTGTTTGTTCTTTTGGCTGGGCAAGTTAACTTTTATATCATTGAACCATGATCTATTGATGGGAAACCAATGTTTTATTAAGCATTTTTATCTTCTTTGTTATTGTAGTGGGAAAATATCTGAAGCATCAGACAGCACATTGCAGATTCACCATGTCTCTAGGCAACAAGGAAAAGAATCCCACAGCACCTAGCTAACAAAGCCCTGCTAAACAACGTATCGTTTCTAGCGTAATAAGCAAACAAACGCGAATATTGTGTTTGTTATCTGTCTGTTTGTGCAGATTTTAAAGTATTAATAAAATATAGTTTGTATTTTACCAGGTTGTCTCAACTTTATCATCTGAGATCTGACCATATGAATAATGTAATTTCTTCATTTTATTTAATACAATAAGGCATCGGTTTCCCATCAATAGATTATGGTTCAATGATATAAAAGTTAAGTTAGCCAGCCAAAAGAAATGGGGAAAAAACAAAAGCAGAGAAAAGGAAATGACATACAGTATGAATCTTAGCCACAGGCCTTTCTTAGCCACAGCTCGTTGCTGCGGACTGCAGCTGGATAGAATAAAGTTGGGACAGTATGTAAAATGCTAATAAAAACAAAGATGTGATTTGTGATTTGTGAATTCCATTCACCATTGGAAACACTACAGCAACACATTATGTGAAGTTTTGCCTCGTGCATTTAATTGTTGTGTATAAATATGAACTAATTCAATATCATCTGATGACTGCAACACACTCCAGAAAAGGTGGGACAGTTGTGTTTACCATTGTATAACATTATCATATTTCCTTAACTTAAACTTATTAAATGTGTGAAGTCAAGTGCAAAGTGCAGTGGCTTCATTGACACATTTTGTGCTTCATGATGCACCACACTTTCTCAATCACAGGTACAGTGTGTTGCTCATTGTCATAACAGGTCAGTAACAGGTACAGTATGACACTCATTGTCATAAAAGGTCAGTAACAGGTACAGTATGTTGCTCATTGTCATAACAGGTCAGTAACAGGTACAGTATGACGCTCATTGTCATAACAGGTCAGTAACAGGTACAGTATGTTGCTCATTGTCATAACAGGTCAGTAACAGGTACAGTATGACGCTCATTGTCATAACAGGTCAGTAACAGGTACAGTATGTTGCTCATTGTCATAACATAATTATAGTGCAGTGAAGTTAATCCTCACTCTCCGACGCCTCATAAGATGCTCTGGTGACGCAGGCTAGAGGCCTTGGCTTTTAGCCTGCATTGTAGAGGGGCTGCTCTCTGCGTGGGACAGATGTTCTCCATCACATATGTCCACTTGTCAGCTTTATGCTGCAAAATACAGTAGCAATTTTTTCCAAAACTCATTTATTTGCAATACTGACCTCATCTCATCTGATGGACAGTAGCACAATAAAAGTGTGCTTTGTGGTTGAAGAAGTCAGAACTGTAAATTGTTTTTGGAAAAAGCAGCTGCCAGGTCAAAAAGCCAGCCTCTGTCATGATAAAGGGGCAGGCCCATGTCAGTTTGGATAGAATAGGTATCTTCCACATCTGTGAGTGCACCATTAATGTAGACATAGTATATATACACACTGTGGAGCAACATATGCTGCCGTCCAGGTGTGGTCTTTTCCAGGACATGCCTGCATTTTCCAGTAGGACAATGCAAACAGCATTGACTGCATAAGCAGTAGGTGCTAGAGAGTGGGGTTGCTAGATTTGCTTGTCTGCAGTCCTGACCTGCTGATTGAGAAAGTGTGGTGCATCATGCAGCACATAATATGGCAACAAAAGCCCTGTACAACTGCACTGTCCTATATAATGGAAGAGGGTGGGCAATTCCACTTTGTTACAAACAGTTGTTGCCAGTGACCACACATTTAATAAGCCTAGAAGTTAGGTAGATATGACAATGTGGTAAACACAACTGTGCCAACTACTGTAGAGTGTGTTGCAGTCTTCAGATTTTAAATTAGTTTATATTTTCACAAAACAATTAACTTCACAAGGTCAAACGTCACATAATGTGTTGTAGTGTTTCCAATATAATATCTAATTAGCATTTTCCATAATGTCCCAACGTTTAATGTTATGGTAGTAGATGTTCCTTTGTAATATGACTTTGTGACTATTTCCTACACATTTAAAGTGGTTGTTAATCTACAGTAGGCTACCATGGCTCCACTATTGCCCTCAGCTAAATCTTTTGTCTGAGATTATAGTGTGTGAAATCTATTTTTTGCATTAGCATTTTCACAACCACCCTACTAGCAAACCAGTCAAATGGGCTAAATGCAATGACATTGAAATCAAGCTTGTTTCTAAGTGGTGGTAGAGCTAGATGAGGCGATCAAAACAGTTGTAGCAATGCTGATTGGTTAAATGTTGTCCAATAGTTTCAGCATTAACCAGATGTCTGCTAGCCTCGCAAGATTATCCTGATCTTACGAGCTTCAGTTTAATTTTGCCCCGAGAATCAATCTGGAGAGCTTGAGATCCATCGTGCTTCAGTCCGGTCAATCTATTGTGTGGTCAATCAGCGTTGCACTGGTAGCTACGCCGTGGTTTAGGTGGACAGACAGAGAATGCGAGTCTCGAATACAACAATGGCAGTTCCTAAATAGGTTAACGTAGGTGCTGCATTGGCATGAGTTTATTAGACTAGAACTAGTGGAATCAATCATATGTGTACAATTTGTCTATATTGTATGCTGCTAAGCGTCCTGTCATTCGCAACACACTTGATTCAGTGAGAGTTTAAAGGTAAAGGTGCTTTTATTGTCACATACACATACATGTTGCGAAATTCATCCTCTGCATTTAACCCATCACTCAAGGGAGCAGTGGGCAGCCGCTGTGCAGCGTCTCTAAGAAGAAATGAGAACTCAGAACAGTGAGAAAGCTTTAATTTCAGGATACAGGGAGTGGTCAAATAGAGTATAAACACAAACAGTATATTAATACAAAATCAGACCAAAACATGGAACACCAGAACATGACAGAACCACCTTGGGAATGGGAACCAGCTTGTGGAACTCGGGCTCAAGACCAGGGACCTTGCATCTTGGGACCATGAACCATCTTGCGACCTGGCTCGGGAACTATCTCAGGAACGGGAAGCAGCTTGAGAACTAGGCTATCTCTGGAACTGGACCCATCTCGGCACCAGGAACCTGCTCGGAACAGGGACTGTGGGTACGACAGGAACCACTCTGGTCCTCCATGGCCCTGAGCAGCAGAGAGGCCAAGTCCAGGACCACTGTCCACTGGGGCAGCTGGACTGAGCCCAGCCTCAGAATCAACCAGATGAACTGCACCCCCAATGTTGTAGCTCAGAGTCCTATCAGAGCTGGAGAGCGTCATCACATGGGTAACAAAACACTTATAAAATGCCATCTGACAGGTGACAGACTAGTTCAGGATATTTTCCCATATAGTGGAAAGCAGGTCCGCATATTCAGGCTGCTCATAATAAAAGTGTCCCATCTTACCCCAAATGCATGTGATATATGTGAACGGGAGCTTGGTCTAGAGAGAGCCTCATCTGCATTTAGTGTTGGCATAGAGTCCTGGAGATCCATTTTGGAAAGTCTATGACAATATTGCCATTATTTCACTTTGTCATGTGGGTTTTGTACCAAAGAATGCGACTTAGACAGATTTAACCGTTTTTGAGCATGTTTCTTTGCTCTAGCCATAAACTGTAGGCCTACTGTGTTTCTACAAAAGGGGAACAGTAACCTAAGACATCTGTTGTGGGTGCCACAGCAGGCTATCAGAAGGCATTTAAATCATCTCATAGCAGTTTGAAATGAAATGATTTAAACATGTAGAACATTCTGCATAATGGATTTACATTCCCCTGTGTTAAAAGGACAATATGAACTATGTATGAACTATGCATATGTCGCCTGCATCTTTTTGTTTGTGTGGGTGTTCTTCCTCATGAGATGTTACAGGTCCTAAATGTTTCATTGTATAATGGTGACCTTATTGTGCTCTGAAATGTGATGCCACTGTATGAATGCTTGTCCTGTCATTTGAGTGTGATGTATGTGGGTATACATCAATAAAGATCAAACATATTTACATGTAAGGACACAATCATTTAAATAATGGAATGACATGTTTACAAAGTCAACAAGTCTTTTATTCAAGAGAATGATTCTAGAACATGTTTGAATGCAGAGGAGGCGTGGCCTCCAGAGACACACCACACTTTTCCACTCCCATAGATACTCCATATGCCTATAAAGGACTTGTGTTCTCTATACAATAGCAAAAGACAGCATATTTGTGTGCCTTGTTTATTGCTATTTTATTATTTTATTAATTGTTATATTTGATAACTTACACAATGGGCTGTGTGCAAAGCTTTAGGCAATTATGTGACCGTCCAAAAAATACCAATGTTAGGACTAGTCTTCCTGCAGTTTGTTTTGTGTGGGAATTTGCCATGATAATATTATTTGGTATTTTTGTGCGATATAACTATGAATCTGATGCACACTGGAGAGAATACATGAAAGCTCACAATTTATCAGAAATTGATAATGACTTCTATTTCAGATATCCAAGTAAGTGACGCATACTTTTTTCTTTGTGTGATTCTAATTAGCATGATGCTCCAAGTTATCACTTCATACAATATAACTAGTTCTTTATTTTTACATTAATCCATTTGCTTTCATTGGTAGTGAGTTTACACAAAATTAGAAGCTTCTAAAGTTTTAGAAGTGCTGCAACTGTTAGCACATCAGGCAGAAGTGTTATACTACTGATATTGACAGGGATCTGCCCTGCAGGCACACACACAATCCAAACATGCGTAATGCTTAATATGTTGCTTATGACATTTATTTTGATTATAATTATAACTGAGTGTGTTTGAATATGAAATGAGTGTGTAGTATTTATGGTAAGGCAATATCAACTAATATTGGCAACATATTCTGCTCTGAAATATGGCAGTCATCTGCTTCCAGACATTGACTGAGTATGTTTACTGAACGTTGCAGGCCATATAGTAAGTAAAAATATTTTTAAAAAAAATGTTGCTTTATGTAGGGATCATCCCCACACTTGTTATTTTTATTTCACACTTGTTTTGTTTAAGTAAAATATTATTTATCTAGTTAGTGTAACTAAATAAAATATGTGTTATATGAAGTGTAGAAATAACAAACTTTTAGAAGATAGGCTATATGGCTTTAAATTCAGTCTAAAAACATTTCTATTACACTTACTTTTTGTTTATACAGATATTGTACATTGGCAACACATTCCAGAACGTTTATCTCATTTGGATAGCCCATAGTTAATTTGTCTCCGGAATTGCTCTTGTGGTTGAAAATTGCTTTCAGTTGTTTTGGTTTGAAACATTTGCTCAGAGAATCCATGCCCCTTAAACAAATACTGTACATTAAGTGCTTAGACTTGCACTGTTCTCTACCCTATACAACCATGTGAATACTCTATGCTTTTTTCACAGATACAGTGAATATTATACTATTCCTCTTTTCTTCCTCTTTCAGCATGTTTCATTTCTCTGTCTTCAGGTTCCAGTGTCTGGAATGCTGAGCCCATAGAGGATTTTCTCATCTTAACTCTCTGTTTTTTGTTCTTAGGTTTTCAGGATGTCCATGTGATGATCTTTGTAGGATTTGGCTTCCTGATGACCTTTCTAAAACGTTACAGCTTTGGTGCCGTGGGTTTCAACTTCCTCATTGCAGGCTTTGCCATCCAGTGGGCACTGCTGATGCAGGGTTGGTTTGGTTCCCTGGACTATACAGATGGAAAGATCAAGATTGGAATTGAAAAGTACATCCTCTGTTGCTTTTTTGCCTTTTAATTGTCTTCTTCAAATTACACATTTGATCAGTGATGGTTTGGATTGTGATTATGTGAAATTAGTCCACCATCAAGATCCTTGATTCCGCTAAGGAAGTGTTTAATTAATAACTCTCTTCTTTGTTGGGATATAGTAAGGACTTTGGTATAGCTTAATTTGTGAATATCCGTCATTGGTTAATATTAAACTTTAACATTTTTATAGGCTTATTTATTTTCAAATGAAAGATTATTATTTATAAAAAGTGTTTACAAGCACAGTATAGCTAAAGTGAAACTATACAATCGTTAATTACATATTGTAGCCTATTCTGAGGGATTCAAAACTGTTTTTAAAAAGGTATGACTGTATTTATTTATATTACAGCAGAACATCGAAACACAATGTTCTGTGTTGTCTCTACGTAATATATGAAACAGATTATCTTGAAACAAAAACAAAAAACAAATCTCCCCTCTGGTTACAGGAATATCCGCATGCTATCCTAAATAGTAAAATAGCCCTGTAGCACATTACCAAAACCTGTCTGGCTGACATTTGCCACTATAAATACAGAACAAAATTAACAGCCGTAACTAATTAATGTATATGTATAAACAGATATGGGTGTAAGGAACATTTGTGTGCTCGTTTTGTTATCAGTGTATCTTTCTTGGTTCAGTGACATAAAGGTATTGACATTATTCAAGGCATTTGAAACAGCGTACCTAAAGCTGAAATCTGGACATTTGTCATATCAATAATCAACTGCGCTGTGTATTGGTGAACTGAGGTATTACCATATTTAATCAGCCTATACTATGCATTCATGAATGATTTCACATTTGATATAATATTGCTGAAATATATTAGGTGTCACCAAAATGGCCTGTTGGCAGGGACAGAATAGTTTAAATCAGAGCACAGCATGTATTTTTCTTCTCTGGAATATGACACACTAATGAGAATAACGTTGTGTATTTCACCATGTAATCTGCTCCTCTCATTCCATTAGCATCATCAATGCAGACTTCTGTGCTGCAGGTTGTTTAATTGCCTATGGTGCAGTTCTGGGAAAAGTGAGCCCAGTCCAGCTACTGGTGCTAACTCTGTTTGGAGTCACTCTATATGCTGTGGATGAGTACATCATACTCAAAATCCTACATGTAAGTCATTTGTGTCATTTGCTCACTCCTCTTCAGTTCCATCTTCTTGGCCAATAGGGGCAGGGATCCCCTTAGGGGTCACGAGATGATTTGGCAGGTTAAAAGACTTTTGAGAAAATATATTTTGTTGTTGAATTGATCATACATGCTTAATTATTTACGTGATTGTTTAAACTGAACAACATTCTTTTCTTCAAAATTGTATTATCACATTTAGTTATATTTTTAAAAGTGAAAGCTTTTTATGCCATTTCTTCTCTTTTTTTGATCATGGGTCCTAATTATTGTAGACTGGTATGTATCCCCTCTGCAGGCCAGAGATGCAGGAGGCTCCATGGTCATCCACACATTTGGGGCTTATTATGGTCTTTCCATATCGTGGATGCTCTATCGGCCTAATTTGAACCAGAGCAGTCGGCTACAGGGTTCCGTATACCATTCCGATGTCTTCGCAATGATTGGTGAGCTTAGTGCTTTTACCTTTTACATTGATTTGCAAAGTAGCCAGCATAAATGTTTGATTAGATGTCAACTATCCCTAGCAGTTCCTTCTCAGCATTAGTAGTGTCTCTGACTCTAGTGGGCACACTGGCACATATCCACATAGCATACCATACAGTGAAATAATGACTTTCTTCTGTAGGAACCCTGTTCTTGTGGATGTTCTGGCCTAGCTTTAACTCAGCCATTGCAGACCATGGGGATGCACAGCATAGGGCAGTCATCAACACCTATCTGTCTTTGGCCGCTTCTGTTCTCACCACCGTAGCCATATCCAGTCTCTCCCATAAGCATGGCAAGCTAGACATGGTATTGGACCATTCCCCATTTCACTAGATTGACGTTTTACAGTCATTTTCACAAACTGTAAATTATTACAGTACAATTTTCCATTCATGACTTCCCAGGTTCACATCCAGAATGCTACACTAGCTGGAGGCGTTGCCGTGGGAACTGCAGCAGAGTTTATGCTGATGCCGTATGGGTCTTTAATAGTAGGATTCTTCTGTGGTATCATTTCAACTCTGGGATACGTCTATCTCACGGTATTATGGCATTTAGTTATATTAGACTTCTTTTTGGATTGTGGTTGTGTGGTTCTTTGTAACAGCATGTACATGGTCATGTGATGTGTTCAAATCAGGCAAACATAACACCTGTGTGAGTGAGTGAAGAGCTGTGATGGCTCAAACTGGAACAGTATTTTGATGTTGCTTATAATGTATTGAAACCTTAACAAAATAGATGTGGATTATTCAAAGTATTACTGAAACAATATTTGGTTAAAAGCCAACTCTCTGTGAATAATTCAGTCATACTGTATCTTCCATATATAAGCCACTCATGGAGAAGTATTTGAAGATCCATGACACGTGTGGCATTCACAACCTGCATGCCATGCCAGGAGTCATGGGGGGCATTGTGGGGGCTGTCACTGCTGCCGCCGCCACTACGTCAGTCTACGGTCCCGAGGGGTGAGTGCTGTTGCGGTTTATCAAAGGTCCACTCCTCACCTGTGTTACAGCACCCCCAGGACCACATATTGCTACCCCAACTCATTGTTTATATTGTATACATTGTGAAGCTGTGCATGAGAGTGCATGTGGCTGTATAGGGGGTTAGAAAAACATTTTAACATAAGCAATAGTTTTGTAGCAATGTTTTCCACCACAAGGATAAGTTTGGACACACGTGTAGATACAGTATGTTGCCTATATGTTAATAAGTGCTTAATATCTATTGAACGATTTGTCTTATGTGTGTAGGCTTGCCAACACCTTCGACTTTGATGGCAGGTTCCTGAACAGGCTTCCTTCAACCCAGGGTGCATTCCAAGCAGCTGCTCTCTGTGTGGCCCTGTGCTTCGGTATAGGCGGAGGTATCATTGTAGGTAAGAGAGTGAGAGAGAGCTTCTTTAACACTATACTGCCTCGACCCGCCGCTGTCAATAGCGTCAAACCATGTCACATCGTCTCTTGGTGCGTTTGTGAGGTGCAGTGTATCTGTTAAATATGTTCTTTGGCAGGCTGTATCCTACGGTTGCCCATCTGGGGAGATCCAGCTGATGACAACTGCTTTGATGATGAGGCGTACTGGGAAGTAAGACACATCATTCTAGAATAGTATAATAATAATCAAAAGAAAATAATCAGTTGTTCATTACACAACATTGAAGAGGAATATTACTGTTGTTAAACCCACTATCTGTATTCCTTACATGAGTACTAAGTCCTCACACCAATATGCACAATGAATTAAGCCCTTATTCGTGCCGTGCAATCGTAACCCACAGTTGTATTTGTCTGCCATTAACTTTCATTGTTTCTTAAAGGCGATGTCCTTCTTGTAGGCTATGTATTATAAAGTTACCCCAGAATATAAATGAATAGATTAAGCAACATCTAGATTTTTAGTTATTACATAAAATATATTAAGTTGAATATGGGAGGCATGCAATGCAGTGATTATGTACACAAAGCTGTTATTTTAAACAGTAGGCTATTGCCTTGAGCATATTGTTAGTATTAAGTTACTTCATAATGTTTGTTTATTGCTCCCTGTTTCCTTGGCCAACAGTTTTTTTTTCCACTCACACTGTACTTAACACCATTATTTACCAAGCTAATTTTGTAAAACTAAAGTGTATAGAGTAAACACAGTATATTCATATGGTCTGAACTGCCCTACAACTTTGTTGAATTTCAAATTACTTTACAGCTACCTGAAGAGGAAGACAACTTTCCATCAATCGTGGAATATAATAACCACATGATAAGTAAAGCCTCGTAAGTATAACTTCCAAATAAATCTACAATACAATAGGCCTGCCTATGCAGTATATTCTACCAAGCTGTATTCTCAGCTTGCTGCCATTATTGCTACAAAACGTAATACTTCAGAATGTCCTCAAGGTGGCAGCAGATCACAATGTCCTATTAGTTGGGTCAGTTGCATGACTCATCAATTCATGCCCTTGTTAATATTCCTTAGTATTAATGTGTGAACAACAGATTGGACATTATGGTGCACACAGTATGGCAAGTGTTTCCAATGCGATTTGATTCCTAGCCTATATATTGTGTTGTTTTGGAAAATGTGCTAGTTGGATTGTGTGAATGACTATTGAGTGACCTTGAAAATACATTTGTTATTATATGCTTTGTTTAGTTTTTTTTAATGTAATAGGGTTTTCTTTTTATTAGCTTTCAAGACTAGAAGATATCATCTCTAATATAATTGTTAAATCACATCCTATAATTGATTTATACTCTAGTTTGTCCATTTTAATTTTGTGTTTTTGTCAAATACTGTAAATATGAACATAATATTTGTTTGTTTGTTTGTTTGTTTGTTTACAGAGTGGAGTCAAGTTTCAGTGTTGAGCAATAATGGTTGGAAATTCAACCATTTACGTCTCAAGGCCATCCTGAAGTTCAACATATTAAACAAACTGAAGAGATTAATTGTAATCATGTATTTGTGATATTTGTTTCAAAAATGAATCAGATTCTTATTGTCTTTTACAACTTCACTCGTGTAAAGTATTTTATACGATTGTATGTCTTACCATATTATGGTGTATGTTATTTAAAATATTTTGCATGACAACTAGTATCCAAACGTATTCAAGTAAATAGCAAAAAAGCATAAGATATATTCTGATGGCCACGGTGGCTATTTCCTTTAGAAAGAAATGTCTTTATTTGCTTAAATTTATATATGTTATATAAATTGTTTTAATATACTAAAATACTGTAAATTAATCAATATAAATGTCAAAGTAAAGCAGAATATTCTTTATTTGTGATAGTGAAGATGTGAAGTTTTTTGTATAAGTAAACACATTGTTCTCTTGTTCTGTTTTTATATAGAAATGTGTAATTATGTAAAAACTATATTATAAATTATTTTATAAAATATATTTTCTTTGATATTAATGTTTATCTTATTTCATATCACTGCAAGTGTAAGATTGTTGTGTATATCTAGTACTGTATGTAATTATGTGTCAGTCCACTCTTTATGTGTTGATTTAAATACTAAATAGTGCTTGTGTTATTGTTCAATTTTACTTAAATTTTTTCAAACCAATAAATAAATGTATTTATACACTAAATATTTTAATATTTATTTGTCAAATTGTAGTCATAACTGGAGTTTAGAAGCCACCATGCTTGTTTCTCCAGATAGTTCAGAGAAAGGGCAAAAGGTCATAAACTCTTAATTGGGACACTATAGAAAACTACTGCCAAAGTTCATCGCCATGGCCTCAGGTCAAATGTCAGTCAAAGAGTAAGGTCAGTCAGGGGACTGCACATGCATAAAGAGCCATGTGCCATATTTTATTGAAAGAGGAGACTATTGATCAATAAAGGAAAAACAAAAATTAGCAAATTTGTTGAAGTGAATTGAATGAAAGTTTTGAACTTTTGTAAACCCTCATTTCTATATCTTACCTCAATGTAGATCCACACTGAGATTCAGCTGAAATAATTCCTTTGTGGTACTGAAATACTGTATGTTGATAACAATTGACGTCAATGGTATCTGACGTTTCTGTTCATTGTGAGTTGTATGGTATGGAAGCTGAGGATTTATTAACAGCTCAACATTCGTTTAATCAACCATAAATATTGCATAACTGTATATTATATAATTTAATATAATAAACGTCTCTTCCTCAAGTCAATGATAATTTTCAGGAGTTTTACATGCTCTGCCTGTAGATGGCGGGGCTGTGGTAGCAACAGGCCCATGGTGGGGCTAAATTATTTCCACACATGGGCAGAAGCTAGGCTTTCCTGCTAACAAAGGCCGGCTTAGCACTGTTTTTCTTTTGTCATCAGTAGCGTGTTCTAGTAAAGCGGGTAATGGTGCCACAAGTGCTCCAATTAAACAAGCCGCCGTCCTGCTGGGAAGAAGGCAAGCCTCACTGTTCCCCCAACCCCAACCCCCCATGCCTCAGAAACCCACACGCACCCCTACTGGCTTCAGGCTAACTCTCAAGCAACACCGATCCTTCCCACACCCTCGTGTTATACTACTCTCACTCACTCTGCTAATGTTTATCCATCAACCACTTTAGCGGCAAGTTGCAGAGGCCTGGTAAGGAACCTCTGGGTAAAATGGCTGTAGTGCTTGAAACCCTTCTGTATCCCAGTTTGGACATGTCCTGACCCGAGGCATGGCTTCCACCGGGACAAACATGAGTCAGTAGGTACACCGTGGATGTGAGTGAAAAACGTGGCTAAGGTAGAGGGTGGACTGGTGGGATAGCGAGAGAACAAGGCCTCATTTTCATTGCCATCCGGGCTCAATCAAGATTTTTGATTGACAGGTTCAGCAGAAGAAGAGGATTGCAAAGGAGGTCCGGGAATGGCAGCTATACAAAACAGAATGGAGGCACTGAGATGCTCATTAGGGATGAAGAACATACCAGAAACGTAATGTTTTCTCTGTACACCGACCATAGTGGTGGTGACTTACTTGAGATTAGTTTGAAATCTGCTATACACTGCAACATAGAACATACACCACGCTATAAGACCACGGGCTACGTGGGAGGCCGTGTAAAGGAACCTCTTGGTTATTTATCATGTTTTTCAGCCAATAATATAACTGGTCCATAAAGCCCTTAGAAATGGATCTAAATATATAGCTAGTGAGTTTGTTGTAAAACCTCAAATATACATTGCATAGCTCAAGTCTTTCTGCTATAAAATTCTACTGACCTAATTTTACAAGTGTCAATCAATGTTTGAGGGTCTGCAGGGCTTAAAGATGTAGTCAGAGCTTCATGTTCACTTACCTATAAAAAGCCCCGTAAAAAACACTTTTGAAAACCTCCACAAGTCAATTAAACTGTTCATAAACTATGTTGCGTCCTAGTCTTACCTTTATTCTTCATTGGCATACGTTTTTTTAAATAAAATGACAATGTAAAACCGTCAAAGTGACTTAGATTACTAGTTATGTGCATTCATAGTATATAGGCCTTGTTTTTGGGGCGTGCACAAATTATAATTACCACTAAAATATCTAACTCCAGGGTTGCCTATAGCATATTCAGGTCGGACTGAATAAATGAATAGGCAAATTTAAAAGGCTACATTTATTATGTTTAACTATTAAGTGAATGTTAACTAAACATTTAACAATAAATCACCAAAAAAGTCATGTAAACGTATTCCGGTTTGACAGCATATTAATCTATTTTCCTCTTTGTTAATAAGGAAGGCACATAGTCCAACCACCCAGCGGCATCTTACTTTGTTAAAGCCCCCACAGATGAACTTCACTGCTCTGCCCACAACAGGTATCGACGAGACCTCCCCAGGCCACTAACTGTCCACAGAAGCTGCTTAAGTGTCCCTATCGGACCACAGCAGAGAGGAACAGCAGATTAGCCATGATCCTATCCGCTCGCGGCTAGCCCCTTCATACGCTCCGTTACACCGTCATTTAGAGGGAGGAGGGAACGCCATTCAGGCCAGTGATATGAATCCCAGACGTGGGGACAAGAACAGCCCTTTCAGCCAGTTCAGAGAAAAGGCCCTTTTTGGGACCTCTAATTCTGGTTGCTAGGGGCTCCTGCCTTCAGCGGTGGACTCCCGTTGTGAAAGGACAAAGCGTTTTCATCCAGTGATGGTCGCTAGGGGAAGCAGAATGTATAGGGAGGGACAGCCTGCCGTTGTCCCAGACGAAATGTCTCTCTTAAGGCGGCCGGGATCTGGTGATTGACAGGTGGCTACACGCTCCACTGCCGCTCACCCGGGAGGTCTTGGGGACCTTATATCTACTTTGGAGTGTGTGTGAATGTGTATGTGTGTGTATGTCAGTGTGAAAGTAGTTTGTAGCATACTGTAGTGTGTGGTTATATTGGTTAGCCTGCTAGTCATTATCTGGTGGAACATGTTTAGTGCAATATTATTTACACATTCTTGACATCTTCAACGCTGTCATATTCAACTATATGTTGAGTCTTCCTCAATGCGGTGTGCACTAAGCTTTGCACAATTAACTTGCTGTAACTAGCAATGGCTTAACTATACACTATACTATACTGGCGGTTTTAAATGATATGACTTTAAAATCATCAATGGTTTACTGTACTGTACGATAGTTTTGTGTTATTAAAGCGTGTGAGCGTGCATCAAATGGATTGTTGACAATGTACAGTCCTGTGCATCAAGCTCTTTGTGTCGGCGATGTCTAAACACGCCTGTCTGAGAAGCATCGTGCGGGGGTGGGGAAGGGGGGGTGTATGCTGACAGACAGGGGATGGGCTGGATCATGGGACCACAAGGGGGTACACACATGACACAGCCTGCTCTCCACTAGACGTCTGGGACTGTCTGGGCCCTCCACTCCCAGACAGGAGCCCCCCATACAAGCCCAGATGCAGAGCACACCCATCCCTCTTTCCCCTTGACCTTGACTGCCTGTCAGTGAGGTTCAGCAGACAGTCAGGGTCAAAGGCTAATGCAGCCGCCACACATCAGACAGTCCCCATGTCCCCAACGTCCATGTCAAAGCTCAGTGGCAATCACCCAACATCAGCCTGTTGGAATGTGCTCGGGAATTCCAGTAGATATGCAGTGGAAGATACAGGATGCTACTTCCAGCATTCAGCTAAAGTTATTACCAACGTGGAAATAGTACACTGCTTGAATTGGAGTCTTATGATCTGGAATATTCCAAGATAAAAATGTTACGATTTATCATGCTCAAATTGTGTGATTCAGGGAGAATGAGGAATCATTTTCCCACATGAATTGGTCACCAGTCCTGACCTTGGCCCCATTGAAAGTATTTGAGGTGTGCTGGAGAAGACTTCAAGTTGTCGAAACAATTCCACACCAAATGCGAACTGTAAACACTGCAGCAAAGGTAGTCACTAAAGTAAATATTGAGTTTGTGAGTTTTTTTGTCAGGCGGGTAGTGTATACCAGTTGTTCGTTAGTTATAGCAATTTGTGTTTTACAGGTTTTTCAAACAATTGGAAATGAATAACTGTCCAAGATAGGCTGTAGTCCAGGGGTAGCCAACACGGTGCCCGCGATCACCTGGTCGCCCCAAGGACGACAAGAGTCGCCCGCAGAGGCAGAGCATGTTCATGAAATAGCACTATAGTCGCCATGCAGCTCCATCTGAAAATGTTATTTGTGTTGCTGTTTTTTTATCAATAACACTTGCATTGATGTAGATTTGAAAATGGCTATATTGAACTTAACATTTTCAAAACAATGTGCTATGAATTAAGTTGAGCTGATCTTGTCTGGGCTCAAATTTCAATATTGTTCGCGTGACAACGAACCATCTCAGTATCTGAGACAAGCAAACGGGCGCCGCTACGGGAGCGAGAAACAAATAAACAAATACAAACATGGCAGAAAAGCTAGAAAACTTAGTATTTTTGCAATGATTATGAGTAAGTTATTTTTTGTAAATGAAGTAGGCCTATCTCATTTGTCTGACTGTGGCGACTGCAAAGCGACGCAATTTTCGAGACTCCGATGTCCAAATGGGGGCAAGTAGCCTATACTGTACGATCGTTGGAAGAGCGTCGGCTATGTCCGGGAACTTGCCAGATCAGCTGAACTGGGATCTGGTTATACGTGCAGCTTTAGCCTATCCAATGAGAGTCAGTGGACAGCAGCAGTAGCGCAGCTGAGGATGTTCATAGGAATGGTGTTTGATGGAAACATGATTTGAAGATGTGACATTTAAAGGTAGGCCTAGTCGGCTATTGTAGGATAATACACTTTTTGTCAAATTCAACAAATACCGCCTATATGTTGCTACCTTACCGATCTCTGCATGTGGTAGGCTAGTCTACTTCTACACAGCCCTTCATATTATTCAGTTCCATTGAAGTAGTTCTCCAAAAAGGTTGGTGACCCCTGCTGTATCCAGTTACGGGACGTACATTGTAACAAATGGCTTGGGATAATTATTAAATTAGGATAAAACAACCATTCCCTGGTATAACCAAACCCAAAATGTACTTAATGATCTGTATATGAGCACCATGTGTGGATGGGGGTGGTTGCCTTTCCTGCAACCATGTATCCTGTGTCCAAATGGATGATGTGCGGACCTGGTCGTGTCTAAGGACCAGGACACATCCTCGTGTGGAATCTGTCAATATTACCTTTGATGGACAACTTATATTTATTTTGACTAAACTACAACATTTATACAATGTGTTAATTCTTAGTGCACAATGTGAGACATTTAGTTCAATGTAAAATTGTGAATTATTGTTGCCCTATTGCATGCTAACCACCCTGGAAGGGTGGATTCCCCCCTCTGTGGTCCCTTTCCAACGTTTCTTCTCTTATATACCCATGGAGGTTTTATGGCAGTTTTTCCTTGCCAGTGAGGAGGAGCAGCTTCAGGGGTTGTTGTTTATTTCCATGTGAAATGTGTGCTTATAAAATCCTTTGAGATTGTAATGCGATTAAGGTCTATATTAATAATTTTGACTTGACTCCATTGTGGATTGTTTCCAATCATTGCCTCCTAATGGGCTTAGACCTGATACTTTTTGTAACTTTTGAAACAGGTTTTAACCTATTAAAGTTGCTACAATTGTTTGTATGTTTCATCTCTGGAAATTCATTTTGAAACAAACATCTGACATCATCACACTTACCCACCCCAGCTGTTCACTGATTAGCCTGCCCCTCAGGGTGGCTGAGCGATCCTTCATGTGAACAGGGTTTCCAGACACTCTTGACTTGTGATAATGCTAGTGGTAGTGGCAACTTCTGGTTTCAGGTGGGTATAAAACGATGTATTTTTTAAACGTCTGTTGTTCTCCTTTAACCTGATTGTAGCCTACAAATAAGTATAATTTATGCCATATATAGCAGCCATCAGCCTTGCCTTTACGTTTTACCACTGACATGATTATCTTGGCCTGGAGCCAATAAGGGCAAAGCTAGTGCTGTAGCTAATAAGCGAGAGGAGAGGCATGCGCACATGGCATTGAATCTTTCCTTCATTGCTCTCCTCATTTTCTCCCCGCCAGTTACTGGTTTCATTTTATTTTATTTTTTTTTGTAGCCCCGTTCCTTTTGTCTTTAAATGAAACGAACCGACATATTGAGACTAGGTGCCTGTAGCCAATACAAATTAACATTTGACAGGAATAAACTAGTTTATTGTTCTAGGTTACATTTTTAAAACCTGATGTCTTTAAAAACGAAAATGTTGGTAGGCCTAGGTAAATGCTTATGCGCGGCAGAAAAAAGCTGTAAGTAATGTTCCCATGGTGTCTGCTGCCTCGTAGGCTATTCTGGTCCTGGATCGACCGGTCAAGTTGAAAATAATGACACTCCTATTACGATCGCGCATACAGCAGCCGATATAGAAGCAGATTGCCTTTAAAGACACAGACCCACATGTAGGCTAAACCAGTTGCCTATAAATATGTCTGGCCAAATAGGCCACTGAACGCCCGTCACCACCAAGGATGTTCTCTTGGTATGCTAATCTAAAACATCTAAAACGGGTTTCAATTAATTGTGACAGCGTTTATGCTGGGCTATATTAGATTTAAGAAGCTAGAAGAAAATGTGCACTGATTATAGATTTTTTTCATGTATATAATATCATATAATATGCCTGTCTGATAAGACTAAATGCCTAAGTTTATAATGCTTCATATACATTTTCAGTTATCCACAGTATATACCCATAATGTAAATAGTAATGCAAATATTCTAATTTTAGTTGTCATAGCTGGGACAGCAAATCATTTGTTTTCAGAAAGTCCTGCCTAGGCCTTTTTGTTTTTACTTGCACAATACTTTATTTTCGTTTTTTTATTTTTATTTGTATTTGCCATGGATAGATACAAATAATATTATTATAATCACTAATATCTATAGCCTTTTCAATAATTTCGTCAGCCTTGTTAAATACGTTTTCTTTTTCTTGTTATAGTAGAGCTATTTTATTATGATTTAAAAATGCGTGCATTCTTGCTCGATTAAGATTAGATTAATGTAACTATCAGTATCATGTATTGGGATGTTGTTTTAATTCAAATAGCCAACGCTATAGTCCTGTAATCTTAAAGGCACCAACCTTACATTAAATATTTGCCAGTCAGATATCAGTATCTTATATGTAGCCTACCATTTCTCCTGGTGTAGGGCATTAATTGGCTAACGATGGCATTAACCCCGTTTCATTGATCCTCTAAAACAAATATTTGTACAGTTTTCGTTTGTCATGTAGTTTACAGTCCATACTAATGTATGCGAAATATCTCATTAAATGAACAAAAAACTTTTACATAACAAACACATTCAATGACGTCACCATTTTGACTCCAACAGGATCAGATTTCAGTTATTTTTTGTAGTTAAGACTAGTCCTATTTTACAGTATAGTGTATATATATACGAATTCTTTCCATAGTTTGGATTAACTGTGAGTTTCTTAAAAGAGGAACCAATTGATTATAAAAAATAAAAAAAACTCGGGAAAGAAATGGGGGCCTGGGCCCCTATAGGGGCCCCATCAAAACTAAAAGAGACTGCCTTCAATAAATTAGGAGGAGAAGGGGAGGCGGGGTGGCTTGTAGGATACATTAAATCAGCCTGATTAGGATTTTAGGCAAGGCGAAAGGACTGCCTGAGTGATAGTATTCACATTATGCAAGAAAGGTCAGTGCAGAGACGTTCACAGGCCCCATCCCCATTCTTATGCTAAAGATTCACATATAGACACATATTACAAAAGGCATAAGCTGCTCCTTACTTTCCCTCCAAAATTGTTTATATTCCATGGCTGATCTGCAAAAGACTAAAAATTGCCTCTATTCTTCTCAGTCTCTTAATTGGCAATTAGTGTTGATATGAAAATATGTAGGCCTATTCAAAGTTCTTTAGAACATTTTCTGAGAAACAGGGCTTGGGGGAAATAAAGGTCTTAATCAATGTCAATGGCAATGCTTTAAAATATATTTTAGACTAGATTGCCTTCCTTAGATATACAAACAATTTGATTTCTGAGAGTGGGTTTGTTCATTATAGAATCAGCTATTTTCTTTCCATTTCCAGCACTATTTAATTAAGTACATTTCAGTAGCATTTGCTATTGTTTTGACAATAATTCCATATAACATGTACATTACTAACAAACTTTCTTAATCCCTCAAAAAATTTATTTTCCTGTTCATATGTCATCCCAATGGTCACTGGGGATTTGGAGGAAATGACCACTTCATTAGTGGCCCTTGACCTATGGCTTTGCCTCAGACACATTTTGCCCTCTGCCTCTTGGCTTGTTTATTGTTCTCTAGGGGACTGTCCAGACCATGACATTCTAACCCCTGATGACACTGGGGCCAGATAAAACAGGTTTCTACAAGCCGGCCTGTCTTAACACACTCCCATCAGAAAGCGCTTTTTCACCTAACTAGCTGGTACAGGTCAATACTGAGAGAGAAAGGTTAAATGAAGGAAAGCTGTCCACACAAATAATCTAATATTTAAGAAATACATTATCATATTAATTGGTTGAGAAATGATTGACAAAATAGAGAGTATATAATATACTGTATATATTATAGGCCTGTGATTTTCTTTGCAAAATAACCCAGAATGTTGGACTGGGATTCCACTTTTTTCTACTTTTAGAATTTAATATTACAACCCACAGCAAGAATTCATTCAACCATTTTAGTAGTTGTTTTGTTTTTTATTGCTATTCTTTCTTATTGTTATTACTGTAGCCTATTTTAGCAATAATACATCTATATAGCAACACTATTGCCTGCTTTCGTGTCATATATTTTGAATTCATGTAAAATCTGTTCATATGAGTAGGCTGAATATAATGAAAATATATATATTTCTGGAACAGTAAATAAGCCGATTCACAAAAATAACATATGAGAGAACATACTCAAAGCAACATACAAAAATAGAACAATTAAAATGAGACAATTGGTGGAAAAGCAACAGCAGAAATGTCTGGAGACTCAATATGTTATTGTCACCTATTATATGTCAGACAGTGATTCTATTAATGTTAAGTAAATAATCCCTCCTTGACCTTGATGGCTGAACAAGATCAGACTGATGCTGATTGAGGTTAAAGGTGAAATATATAGCCTTCACTGACCAGTACACTAATCCTAAACCTGATTAAATGTCAAAAGTATAAGTTTGGGCTTAACACCATTGTTAATTATTATTATTATTATTATTATTATTATTAATAATAATAATAATAATAATAATAATCATCATCATCATCATCATTAAAATAATCATAATAATCATTAAAATGTTTTATACTATTTATATTATACTGTAATATGTATTATTTTTCTATAGTAAAGATGTACATTTCTTTTTAATATATCTTCAGTGAGGTGTGCCATCTCACTATAGGAGTGATTCGTGCATGTCCCACCCACCTTCTGGTGTGCAAGTCGCTGCCATTCAGCAGCAAATTAAAACTTAATAGCAGCTGTCTGAGGGGTCACCCATACTCTGTCAAAACCCAGACAACCACTAGTGCAGGATAGCATACTTCAGGCCTATAACATGTATCCCAATAACGAGACAATTATCTTTCCCTGTGGTTATCAGAATTGAGTTTAGAGTCAAAACTTTGTTTTTACTTTATGCATGTAATATTTTATGATGTCAATTGTTTATTAAGCATAGACTTTCTGCTCTTGCTCATTAAGTGACTGACTGCACTCATAAAGGTAGACTTCTAGATGCTCAACATAGTCTACTGGCATTTGGTATATGCTGACAGTTCCTTATTTAGAACCCAACTACTATCAAAGAATATGACAATATTCTGAATTTGGTTAGACTACACATATTGCATATTATGTTTGTAGCCTATATTAATAAAAAATAATACCATATTCCTATAGCTGACACTAAATTGCAAATACATGAATTCTACGGTATATTTCAAGAACATATTTGAAGGACAGAACATTTCAGCAGTGCAGATTTTTATTAAAAAATTAACATGTTCACTTACATTTATGCTACACTGGCACACACAAACACACACATGCACGCACGCACGAGCACACACACACACACACACACGCACGTACACAAACACAAACGGCACAAACCATACTGAAAATGCAACACCACACTTAAAATGCACATTTTTACTATTACATTAAAATACATTACTATAACAACCTGTCTTGACTGGTGAGTTTATGTTTTTGCAATTAAGATATTATATTCATCCATACATCTTTAAACATTACAGTTTAGAATTCCATACTAATACAGTGTGTTTGAAATAGATCTTCATCATTGCATTTCATATGTTGGACATACACACTCTTGGAATTACACACACACATATAACATGCTACATGTCCATGGATTGGTACAGTCTCTGTGTTTTTAGATCAGACAGGTTCCAAAATATTCAAGCATGCAGATTCTGGGTTGCTCCAGACCTGTGAAGAAATAACAGAAGGAAAACATTAACCACTGATTGGATTCAGAAGCCTTCACTAATCACATAAACCTCCTCCCCTTAAATGTTTTGCCATAGGCTGATACACAACAAACAATTATTTAAAGAGTAACCAATGTTAATATGATCTCACATACCATATATCACATATTATTCATCATTTAAATAGTATATACAGTTATAGCATAACAAAATAGAAATTTGCCAGACATAAGCGACAGCTTGGCATTTCCATTATGTTTAGTGCAAGTGTTTTGTCGAATGCCTTGAAGTTCAAGCTTTTGTAGTTGTTGTTATATCACATATTCTACGTTTTGATGTAACCACCGCCCCCCCAAGAAAACAGTTTCCTTTCTTGTGCTCTGATAGGCTCTGTGCGCTCTGTTTTTCGGCTCTCCCATTTTCCAGCTCGTATGCACGGAGGGATCTCAAGGCTTTTATCCCCACAGGGAACCAGCCCATACTCTTTCTCTGTCAATTTTCACCCACTCCCCAATTCAGAAAAGCCCTTTCTCTAGCCATCCTCACAATGACGGATTTGTCCCTCATTCTCTTTTGTCCACGTCTGATTTTTTTTTTGTTGGGCTGCTCCCTCTCTGCAGACAGCATGGAGCGTATGCAAATATATGCTGTTTAATTTTGAAGACCCCTCCCATGAATGAACAAGGCCTCAAATGAGACCACAATGGCCCACACTGAGACCCACATTTACAGGGGACTGGAAACATGCTTGTATTACCATCAGTAGATTTGCATGCTTTCTCTGACAAACATTGATACAGACCGACATGCACACACACACATGCATGCACACACAGACATGCACACGCACGCACACACACACTACACAATGGGAATAAAGATTCCTCAATGGGTTAAGAGATGACAATTTTCCACAAAAAATTGTAAGAGAAAGAATATGACGATTCATAGTTTTTGCCTAGAGTGAGAAACATTTTTTCATGACAGTCATAAATTATGAAAATCCTCTTTTTAAGGGTGGATAATAAACACTACAACAGACACAGATACAGACATTACATGCCAATCCTTTTATAATATCTTAACCAGCTCCTACAAAAGGTACCAAAGTAAACCAACGATCACAGAGGATGGAGGTTCAGCCAGAAGTTGTCTAGACATGTTCAAAAGACTAGAGGGGGTTTAGAGGGAGGGGCTTATAAATGAGATGGGACGGGGGGTGTATGTCCACCTCTGGAGTATGGGAAGACTTCAACAAGAGTGGAAGGTGAGATTGGAAGTCTAACTACTGTGATTAATATATTACCCTGTTGAAACTAACATTCACAAACCCTCTTACTTTATCTGTGTGTGTGTGTGTGTGTGTGTGTGTGTGTGTGTGTGTGTGTGTGTGGCAGGGGGTTGATGTCTGTCGGACAGCTCTGACAGTTCGGCCTTTTCACATGTACATTACTGAGCTGGCCGGCCTCTTTCCCCTAGCAACCTTACAGGTCAAAGGCTATACACACACACACACACACACACACACACACACACACACACACACACACACACACACACACACACACACACACACACAATCCCCTTCCTGTATAGCTGGATGGCCACAGATACTGTTGTCAGCCTCTGGCTAACTACAACCATGAACCTGAACTTGACTGATTCCTGGCTCTTAGTGTGGATCCCATTGGATGTGAAAAAGCAGAGGGGAACTGTGAACATTTATTAATATGATCTGTTCTGATTTTTCATTCTCAGTTTGAACAACATACCGGTACAGTGTATGTACAGTATTACCAGGAAAGGAGGTCATGCTAAGGATTCTTGCTCCCCTTAAAAACTCATCTCTTTCTGGGGTGATTACAGAGGACTGCCTGTATTAATTTTCCTCTACGTTCATTGGGGGAGCATGTGACTTCTACTTGTGGCAGACAGACAGGCCTAATCTGAAAATCCAGCGATGGAGAAACTTTTCTCTGTCTTCCAAAATACTTAAAGCCAGGTTTAGTCCTAGATTAAGATTATATACATTTGTATTTAAGAGCCCTGTTAAGGATCACAAAGTGGACACAATAAAAAAACAGTTACTCCGGCTATACCCCCAATAAATCCTAATTTCTACAAATCTCCATTAAATCTATAAATTATACAAAGATGACAATTACAAATACCCCACTACAGAAACAAAAGTGTTTGCAGAAGGACACCTAATTTTGCTAAATGTGTCTTGTAAAGCAACATTCTCACACTGTACTCACACTGTACACTACATATGACTCAAAACTCACCTAAGACTTAAAATTGACAGCACATCAGTCACATCCAACACCACGTGTATCCAACTCCAATTGTTTAAACACTATAAACCTCAACAGAAGAACAACCCCTTCCTAAAAAGAGCCACCATATCTTTGGATTTTTGAGTGTGCTGTTTTTTGTTTTTTTTGCACCACCATCTTGAGACGCAAAGAATCTCCACTGTTTTCTCGCTTCAGAAGCAGCGATCAAGCAATATTTCCACTAACACCATTTGTGTTGCTAGAAAACGGAATGGTGTTGGATGTCCAATATGAATGTCTTCCCTCTTGCGTCCTGCCTGAAGCGATGCTAAGCATATCGCAGATGAGCAGCACATATGCAATTATAATGATGGCATGGAGCCTTTCCAAAAGAATAACGGGAGGGAATTGCCTTTTGACATGTCACCTGCACCATGGGCCTTACATATCACACAGAGCACTGTAAAGTACGGGTTTCATTAATAATCATTGTCCTCTGGTTACATCACTAAAGCACTCGGCAGCACCCCACCCCTTGCCTTAGCTGAGTCATTCAGCGATTCACTCAGTTGACTGTCTTGTATTGTAACTCCAAATCACATGTTTCACAACGTCAAATGTGTGTTTGCACTAAGACCACCCCCAATACCATGTAGCTTTGCGCAGTGTTACTACTGTAAAATGGATCAATGTATTGCAATGCATCAGCATCACCTTACACAAGACAACACGCATAGCATGCTGCAGTGGTGTAGGCGAGTGTTTCTCATGCACCACGAGCACGAATGCATGCATGTCTAATTCTGGGGAAAATCCCCATCCTCATTTCACAGTAAAGGCCAACAACATTTTTATGCCTTTCAGACATGCAGAGGAGGCTGAATAGACTAATGAACAGTCAGGTGGCACTCTAAGGCCTGGATATCCCCCCCTCCCATCGCACACAAATATCAAACACACATACCCTCGCCTCGTGCACATTAAAACTCGTGGGGCTCACAAGACCCCGGTGATCTGTGTGATAGTCTAATGTCTCAGGCATCTGCTCCTGTCTGGTCTGGAGGGGCTGTTCCCACCCTGCCCCCCAACACCAGGGCCACAATGGTGGGAAAGCAGGCTCAAATTTTTTTTTAACACAGGGCTTGAAGGGGGGGGGGGGGCTATTGAGGGGGGAGAGAGAGTGGGGATGAATGATAATGTGCGAATGCGAGGCGCTGTTCATTAACGCACACACGGGCTGCAGCTGCACACATCGGCGCTGAACACACACACTCACATGTCTGTCTCACGTTTTTGTCCTCCGCTTTGCTGCGAGTCGCCATGGGCACAAGCCTGCAGTATCCAAAGCATACGTGTGTGTGTGCGTGTGTGTGCGTAACATTCATTTTATACCACCTTCTTTTTTCATTTTTGCATGAAATGCCCAAGATTGTTGCACTTAGCACATTCGCTAAAAAATAAAGGTTATGTTCGGTGCTGTATGCGAAGTAGCAAGTGACATTTCCATGATTTATGCAAAACATTACAGTACGTGTCAGTAAAATCATTTGCAAAAATATATAATTTTAAACCATAAATGTGCTAGATTATTTGTCCTCAGTGTTGTTGTTTGGCAGTTAGCTATACAGTAAATTAAATTAGATAGCATAAAGTAGCATAAAGTCTAAATGGGTAACATTTTTAATTTCCATTCACATCCTCAATACACAAAACACCACAAGTTTGTGCAGGACCATAAATAAACAGAAATGCAAGCCAAGAGGAATTCTAAATAATTCTACAATATTGCATGTTACATTTTGTAGATAATTTTAACAATTTCATGTGGCATTTTATTTCACAGCAAGTAATTTACTGTATACATTAATAATGTGTGTGTTCCTTTTTGTTTCATATGATTGTTATTGAACATTATCAAATATTTGGATTTCAACAAAAAATTTGGAACAAAACCATTGTGGCATTATAGCCTACAATTGTGGCACAGAATGCCTCTCCACAGTGCAAGGTAGAGGATTATAGTAGGCCCGTGACTAGACAGCATGGCAGCTTTCCTTCAGCCAGTGCCAGCTCATTAATTTTATTTGCTAGCCAACCCCATCTCACCCCCTAACACCCCCAACCCTACACACACACACACACACACATCTCCTCATCACCCCTAACTGCTAATTAGCTAAGGCGTAGGATGGAAGGGAACAGAGAGGAAAGTGGGGAGAAGGTTGTGTGACTGGTGGAGGAAATAGAATCCCACTCCCACCCCAACATGCCACTGGTATCCAACCTAGGCATCCCATGATGCAACTCACCTCGTGTGCCAGTCCAGCCATCTTAGGCGCAGTGGCGACCGGACACTACATCACCCCAATCCCAAGATGGCTTTGTCACTGTGGGCCATACTCTGTGGGGGGTGGTCTTTGTCCTCCTCCTGGCATGGCCGAATATGCACCCCTCATTCACCCCCCCTCCTCCCCCGTTGGCAGTGCAGATGGCATTAGAGGGCTTGTGGGTAAAAACACTGGAGGGCAGGAGTAGGGGTTCTTACCCGTCGTTTTTATTTCCTGAAGGTTATTTCTGCCATCTGGGTTGTTTCTTCTCAAAGAACTTCGGGTGGAGAAAATGTGAAACCTGCGGCAATGAGATGCAAGAGGGCAGGGATGAAGCACTAAACCCTAACAAAAGCTGTTGTCGTGTTATGTAGGTATATTGCATTAATATTATTTCCATGTCCACGTAATAATGGGAATAATGGGACAATATAGACGTATAAGTCTATTGGCCATGCTAGTGAAAGCGGTGAGAAAGGCGATACAGTGGCCTCTCTGTCTTCAAAATCTTGCTCTGAATCACATTTGCATTCAGCCTGTTGTGACAGTAAGCTAGGTAGTTAACCGAGTGAATGAACGCAAGTTATTTTGCTCTTTAGGCCTAACAATAAGGGTGGCATTCTGTAGGCTGAACATATGCAGCGCTGAAGTACCAAGTTGAAGTTCACATCTTGCCCTTGCACTTCTTATTGAAGCAAGACACAATGAATCTCGGAGGCCCTGAGACCAGCTAGAAATACAGTCACTAAGTGTTTTTCTTAAACCTGAATTTGTGGGCTACCACTCAACTTCTATAAGTAGAGCCCATACATATCTACAGTAAAGAATAAGGAATGCATTATATTAGTTACTTTATACTATGTAGTCTATACATTGTCTTGTTAACACAGACTATACTTATTATAACTATTACAAATATAGTTGTTACTTAAATATAAATACACTCTTCAACATTGTCATTTAAAAGTTTTTTTTTTGTGTTTTTGATTTTCTTGTTTTTTCCTTGCCTGATCCAAGATGGGGCCCTTTCATCCAAGAGTAACCTGTTTGCCATTCAGCACCAGTGCTTGCCCTCCTACATGGACAGCTCCTGCCTCCTGTCTCAAGTTTAACCGTCAAAAATAATGTTGCTTTGATTAAGCTTGATTCAATTAATATGTGTATGGCCTATTCAATTAGAATGAACAATCGTATGCCTACTTATCAGGATTATCCAAATTGAATAAAAGGACAATCTTATGTTCAGCATTAGCCTATTATACCTGCTACTAAACCTACTACGATCTATTCGGATTGTATGCCCATACTTTAGATAATATCGTGATTTTTAACTTTTGTAGAAGAAAATGCATAGCCTATAGTAAAATGATGTCTTACCTTACATGCAGTCACGGTCAACATATCTCAAACGTTGCTGCCCAATCTCGTTATTGAATAAACGCAAAGTTGTGGAAGTCATTTTTACTTTCGGTTATCTAGCTTTATGACAGGTCATTAATAATCATACAGCTAGATAACCAAAGATAAAAACCGGCCACCTTTCATATTCAAGCTTTTGGCAGACGTTGTGTTGGCTTGGTCCATTACACATCTATAACAATGTCAAATGAGATAAATTAATATTTAGGTATAACACTTCTAAGCATTTCACTATAGAAATAAACGAAACAGGAAATATGGAATAAAGTCTAATTAGAAAAGGATATTGAATTACATTTTTGTATAGACTAAACATCAATAATGAACACACAGAATGAAGCAAAACTAATTCGGTACAGGCCAATCCATGGGTATGCGCTATAGCCTACACGGCCTAATTTACAGGCTCATGTTGTAAGCCTATAGGCCTATAAACGGCCAGTTATCATCAATACATAATTATCAAAATTCTATATATATATTTTTTTATATTACAAAGAAAAATAAATATTTATTAAAACTTTAAGGCCTACAACATTTAGCAATTGACCAAGCACAATTATTCTCACACTCCAGTATGGGTAAAAACGTGGGTTTAAAAAAAAAAGTATTTTATAATCTTGGATAATAAAACAGGCTAATTGTAAACTATTCATATAGGGAGTTTTTTCTTATTAAGAGATAGCAGGCCTATAGGCCTATGTTGTATTTGTTGTTTTGGACAGCTTAGTTCTCCTAAATAGCCTAACAAACTTAATGGGATAAACATTTAGCCTAGTGAACATTTTGTGAAATTAAGTCTCATTTTTAATGAAAGAACTGAATCGATTACATCAAGTAAATTAAATTACAGTTACGATACAGCTTTAAAAAACACACACGCATGCAGAGAGATAAAGAAATGAGGTTGAGACTAGATACATATAGCCTATCTAACAAATAACCTACGCTATAGTCTACTAATGGGCTACATTGAAATATAGACGCGCAGTGATCTATAAGGGGCTTGTGTGGTGTTGCTGAATCAGTGGGCGACACGAGTAGAACATAACCATGAACATGAACCAGGGACAACAGCAAAACAGGTTTTCAGTAAACGTTTGCAAGAGCATGGAAATGTCGTCTCAAGATCAACAAATTAATGGTAAAAAACTAAAACGACACTAACTAGAATTAAATGTGTTCTAACATATATAAGTTCCCTTGGCTCATGAGGCGACGTATAGGCTACTGTGTCTTTGCTTTTAATGAGAGTTGCAAATGGCCCATTTTCTAAACTAGGCTTCTATAACCTCGCCAGTTTATTACCACTATTCTGACATAACATAGGCTACAGGCCGAGTAGCTGTTTTATTATTATACCACTGAAATGCTCTATGAGCCTTTCTTCATGTTTTGTTTCTCAAGTCTCGATTCCCTCACCTCCGATGAAATGCATGCGTTTTCTGACCATTAAATACTTAGTATAGAACAGAATATTTGAATAGAACACTAGATATAAAAATGTTAAATTTCACAGAACACGCCTATATTGTCGTCATAATAACGACAACACGATTCGCTGCCAAATCTAACGCTTGATCATGTAGGCTCTTGCTTATAGTTCTAGGCTATATAGCATACTATAGCCTATTCAATTTAGCCTGCCTCACCTGTTTTGGAGATCCAACCGGAGAAACAGGAGACGTGTCATCCAATTTATCCGTTTTGAAAATTTTCCGGTCTCATATCGTTCCCTGCGTGTGTGATGCTCTTGGGTTAAGTCCGCTTTCCTCGCCAGTTCACCAGGTCTGCTCGCCTCCTGCTTGCGCGCCTCCTCTATAGTGACCGCGTCCTAGCCTAAGCGACGTCACCGCAGTGGCAGGTTGCCTTGTGACCAATCGCATTATCGGTCATATCTGGGGAATTGCGCGCGCGCATGTGTTAATGTGGTTCTTGACGCATATGAACATCCTTTGAGCATATTCATAATTCCCTCCAAATCCTATATCCTATTTGAATGTAACAAAGGTAGCAGTTTTATTATGCTTATTGCGTTTATAGGCCATTTGTTTTAGGCCTACGTTTGCGTTAGGCTGCCTACGTTTAGCTTCAGTAGGCCTATTCATTCAATACAGACGATCAGAGTGAAGCATGATTTAATCCAATGGGTGCAATATACTACAAGTGCCTGGTGGTATACCAGGCTATGCCAGTAGACCTATAACCGCTTGGAAAAAGGTATAGTTCTACTACAAGTGAATAAAATGTAGACTATAGGCTAATTTTGCTGGTGTCTTTGTGTGTCCACATATGGCCTACAAAAACGACAGGAATAGGACTACAAGTAGATAGCCTATCTGTACTTTGATTTTAACCAAATATAGACAGTTTTGATATATGACTAGCCCACGTAAAAGACAACTGGCTAAATGATCATATGAATAGGCCTATAACATAGCCTAACAATGTTTTTCTTTTTAAACTAGGCATATAGGCATACAGATATGCCTATTCACATTCTACTGATACTTGCTTATTCTATCTCACTGATTACATCAGTAGAGAGATAGATGGGGGAAAGTATTGTGGTATGGTCATGTTTGATCTCCAAAATGCATTTGATACTGTGGATCATGACATTCTACTAACAAAGCTAACAGCATTGGGATTTGACAGTTTAGCAATAAAATGGATTAGCTCTTATCTTGGAGGTAGGAAACAAATTGTGGATGTGGATGGAACTCTGTCCAAATCCATGCTCCTGGAATGCAGGGTCCCTCAAGGAAGTGTTTAAGGCCCATTGTTTTTTTCTATTGTATATTAATGACACGAAATCTGCACGTACATGTGACCTCTTTCTACATGCAGATAATTCTGCATTATTGGTATCGCACAAGGACATATCTGAGGTAGAAATAGTATTGAGCAAAGAATGATCTCAAATCAGTAGATGGCTATCTGACAATAAGCTGTCACTTCATCTTGGTAAAACCGAGGCCATACTTTTTGGTTCGAAGGTAAAGCTGAAGAAGGCTCCTCAATTCAGCATAATGGTGAGAAATATAAACGTCTCAGCCAAGGAATCTGTTAATTATTTAGGCGAATTTCTGGAGAAAGTATGTCACAATTAGTGCTTACTAAAATTAACCACAAAATCAGATTCCTGACAAGAATATCTTATTTTTTGGATAGAATTGCACTAGCATTAGTAGCGGCTCTTGTGCAGTGTCACTTTGATTATGCATGTCTTTCTTGGTATACAAGTGCACCTAGGATTCTTAAAAAATATGATACAGACATAAAAAAATAAACTTGTACGGTTGGTCCTCAAACTTCCATTTGGGACTTCTTCCATCTCATTTTATCAGCCTTAAATGGCTGAGGGTGGAAGAGTGAGTTTCACATCTTAAAATGTGTCTAATTTACAGGATTGTCAATTATATTGTTCCAAGGTACTTGTGCAACTATTTGACCAAAATAAGGGAATACCACAAACACACCGCAAGAGGGAGCCATTATGTGGAATGGGCTGTAAATTTATGTCAAAATACTATAGTATAACTAAACATGTATATGGATTACAAACTACTGTATAATGTATTGGTATCGACATTTGTATTATTAAATAAAATTATGTTTTAACATGTTTGTAACTTACCCTTTACCATATTAGAAAGGACCACAACGGAAATAAGCCGTAAGACTTTATTGATGTTTTCATTGTAGTTGGGGCATTTCTTGTTAGAGGTGACACTATTATTATTTTTTAAATCTATAAAGAAATTCAGTCAAACAATCAATGAACTGGAATTATCATTCTACCCAATTGACTAGCTGTTCGCAGTATAACGCCTTATAGATATGCCTATTCATATTTAGTTATAAATATTAGACAATTAGGCAGGTCTAGCGAAAGTATGGTCTACAGGATCATCACAATTCAATTGTGAATCAATTTAGCAAAATATGATAATATGTCTCTTAACCGGTTTAAAGGCGCTTAGTTATGAATTGCATAGCTAACAAGCAAACATTATAAACGCTGAATAGTAATATAAAAAACATTGGATAGGCCTTGTTAGCCTACCTATTTAATTGGTTACATTTTTATAGGTCAGTATACAGATATATAATGAAAAGTTGTAGGCTACATTATTTGGGAATGACAAAAGCAGTATATTTCACCAGGTATGGAAAATAATACGACAACGGCAGGGCTCGAACCTGTAATCTCCTGATTCGAAGTCAGACGCCTTATCCATTAGGATAACAGCCATCCATCCATCTTCTCCCGCTTATCTGGAGTCGGGTCGCGGGGGCAGCAGCTTCAGCAAGGGACCCCAAACTTCC